>JAHXMU010000012.1:276589-317812 GCA_019455685.1 Philornis downsi
ATTGATATTATGGACAGTTTTTATAATTTTTTTAAACATAACGAAATTTTGAAACGTCGCTTAGATAACAACATGCTTTTTAATAACGGAAACTATAATAACAAAAAAATATGTTTCGCTAATATTAAATAATAATATAAATATTTCGTTATTTTTCAACAATCGCTGTTGTGGAAAATCGCCAAAACTTGGGAACTACACAAAATTTTGGTATATTGGGTGTAATATGAGATATGAATTTGGTCTAAGTATTCCTCTAAATAAGTCAACAATAATAAGGAATAAACCCGATATTGTTTTAACTCCACTTAAATCATTCTTCCTTGTGACCACAGATATGTTACGGCTTATTTTTGTCTCAAAAATCTACTGAACTATTTCATCGGTCCGCTAGTCCTGTATGATCTGTTATGAAAATGTAGTATATTAAATGTTCACTCTACGTTAATTTTATTCTTAACAATATTTTACTACATAATTTTTAGTACAAGAGCTTAAATTCTATCTACAAATGTTCAATTGCACGAGTTTGAAAAAGTAATCCATTTTGACTTTGACAGAAAAATTGACACCTTTAACATTTATTAATTTCATTTTTTCAATACAACTTCTTTGAAATTGTTCAATATGCATCCCAATCCGAAAACGCGAAATTTATTTCCCTCTGAAATAACAGAAAATGTTTACAAACATTATTTTTGTAATGCTATCAAAAGGTTCCGCTTCCGCCGCAAGTTTGCCACACGTTAACTGATCACACAATATCGATTATTCGCTCCCATCACCAATCCTTCCGACTACATTTTCATATAGGACTGTCATCTTCAATGTTTTTTCAGTATTCGGTAATTTAGTAAAAGCGTCGGACGTGTGTATCGAGTTGGAAAGTTTTAATAAAAGTATCTTCTACATAGCCAAACAAATTGATCCTGGTCGCCACAGGCAAGATTGATAACGTTAACAACTAACAGTGTTGCATTAATTGCGTTAATGGAATATACAAAAATAATAAATTTTCAAAACAAAAATGCATCAAGTGAGCGATTGTGCGTGAATGTGTGTGTGTGTGTGTGCGTGCATTAAAATGTACGACGAAATACTGCGAAAAAGCGAAGCAACGAACATTTTTGCTGTTTAGTAAGATATTAAGTGGGACGTCGTGATAGTCTGACGGCGTTAAAAATTATCACACAAAAAAAGATATTTCATGAACATTCTTGTACCCAGAAAGGATGAATACCATTTACTAAGAAAAATCATGAAATTTGTTGTGATAACATAAAACAGTGATAAGTCTAAACAATTACGGTGCTATTGCTTCGAATTTACATTGCATGCTAGCAGAAAGTGACAAATTGTGCCAGCGTAGTTAAGAGCGATTTATAAAAAACAAGATGAACAAAAACTTGATTCACATACATTTACAAATCTCTGGAATGTCGGTAAGTTTAACAGCAATGATGTACTATTGCATAACAAATTATTATTAAATGCGCAATTTTTCGAATTTTGCGGCCCTCAACTAGACTTATTCTTTATGTGGTATTCCGAGTGATACGTGTATAAGTGATACTAGTTACGCTTTACACATGCTTTTTTTAATTTTATCGAGTAATCTTTAATTTAAATAACTGTATCGTAACATGGTCCATTTTTTAAGTTTTCGATGACAAATTCGAGCTTTTCGAATGATGTGCAGACTTTGAGCTCTTAAGTAGTTTCCAAAGAAAAAGTCTAGCAGTGTGCGATATCATATTATCTAAGAGGCCTTATCCGGTACTCCTATCGCTCGAGAAAATTGCTCCACTTCAAATTTAAAAAAGTGTCTCCCCCTATAAGAAGTCCATATACCCATATATTTTCCAAATTATTTTTGACTAGAAAATCCGCTTGCTTATCCCATATGCTTGCGTCCGCTTGCCGGATCGGTTTCGGAAATTTGGCATACTAAGTGTTGATGATTCCACTTGAGCTTTAGCTTTTAAAGTAAGTTTCCAAACAATCAAAATGGCTTGAATTCTATGTATTTATAAAAATGGAAATGTTTCCTGAGGAATGCCGAAAACAGTTCTAAAAGATAGTTGTTAATTAATTAGACTTCTTTTAGGTAATATTGTATAAATAATTTGTTTTTATTTTGATTGTTTAAATTGAGTTTTTATTTTTCATCAATTTCTCATGGCGCGAAAAATTTGAAAAGAGCTATAAATCATTTCGCCAGTTATTGATTTCTAATAGTGATATTGTATTATCAAATTTTATCGCAGAACATGTGATTTTATTTTTCCGAATGTGTCAGACAATATCCGCCAAAATAGAAGCTTTAGCTTAAAAAATGATCTGCTAAAATTTAATTTGATATAAAGTTTGGTTTCGACATTTCGTCGTATTTTAATATGATGTATATTTCTACTCATAATCTGTAAATCTACAAAGTGTGATTTTTTGTGCCAAATTGTGATTTAATTAAATTAAATTAGTCGTGGGTGTATCAAGGTAACAACAGAAAATGCGTATAATGTTTACAAGCATCCACTTTATAAACCATCAAAACATTCCGCTTCCGTCATAAGTTTAGTCAAGCCGTTAATTGAGCACGCAACATCAATAATTCACTCCCATCACTGATCCTTCCGATTACATTTTCATATAGGATTGTCATCTCCAATGTTTTTTCAGTCTTCGGTAATTTAGTAAAAGTGTCGGACGTGTCTGTGTCAAAGTGGAAAGTTCTAGCAATAATATCTTCTTAAATAGCTAAACAAATTGATCCTCGTTATCATGGACAAGAGTGAAAACGTAAACAACACAACAGCGTTGTGAGCTGTTGCATTAGTTGCGTTAATTGAATATGCGAAAATAATAAATATGCAAAACAAAAATGCCTCAAATAAGTGAATGTGCGTGAACGTGTGTGTGTGCATTAAAACGTACAATGAAATACCGCGAACAAGCAAAGCAACCGAACATTGTTGATGTGTTTGCTATTTCGCGGGACATCCTGATACTTTGACGGCGGTCGTAATTATCATAGAAAAAAACACATTACATGAATATATTTGGACCCAGGAAGGATCTATACCCCTTAATATGAAAAATCATATAATTTGTTGTTATTCACATTGAGTGCTGACAGACAAATTATGTCAGCGTACGTCAGGGGCGACTTATAAACTTCAACGTAGAAATCTAAATACTTTCATAAACAAATTAAACAACAAGATCAACTAAAAATCGACCCGGTAAGTTTTACAGCAATGGTGGACTATTGTATAATATATAATTTATATTTTTATGTGAATATTTATATATTCTTGCCCAAATAAAATCTTTCAACATTAAATGGTCAACTTTTCTAATTCCGTGAGCCTCTACGTAATTGAGAGCCCTTATTTGTGTGGAATTCCGAGTAATACATGTATTAGAATTCAAATTAAGGGTATTTTGAAGTATCTAGTGTTCCGTTTATACCCACCTTGTTCAATTTTATCGAGTAATATTTAATGCAATCACACAGAGAAACCACGCCAAACCGTTGCTTTGTCTAGATGTATTGGCCGTTCTTGAACTGCTGTAGACTTCAGCTTAAACGGCTATTAAGCCAGAAATGAGTCTTGCTGAACAAAATTTTGATCGAAAACAATGGATATTATTTACGATTTTCAAGAGCCTAATGAATGAAACTTTGATGATCCTAAAGATGGGTTGATTCCAATTCTTTCATAAGTTGAATTTTCCGCGCATTTAGAAGCACAATCATTACATCAAATATCCCAAGTTGCATAACAAAAGATTCTTACGTTTACTCACATAAAAAGTTGTTTAATTCGTTTACTGTAGCCGAAATGGAAACAAAAATGCCATAGGCCGGATTGTTTACATATCGATGCAGAAAATTGCGCCGCTTCAAATTTAAAACCAAGTCTTTCCCCAACTATAACGATAGCTCGAAAATGCTCATTTCTGTTTCATCTGCTTGCATCGTCTTCAAAATTTGGCGTACTAAGTGTCAACAATACTTTAACCTTAAAAGTACGATGCTAGATAATTTTCAACGCGAAAAGAGATTAAATTCTACGTATTTATAAAATTATTAATGGTTTTCTGGAGAAATTTCCTGAAATTGAGAGATGAAAAAATTGCTGGAAATCACGGAAAATGTTAATTAATTACCCTTCAGTTAATATTCTATTAATAATTTGCTTTGAAATTTATATTGATTTAATAACATAAAGCTCTAAATTGAGATTTTTTACTTGCAACGATTTTTTGACAGCGTGGAAAAATTTGAGAAGAGTTGTAATTTATTTTGCTAGCATTTTGGTTTCTGATAATAGTGATTTTGTATTATGAAAATTTATCGCAAATTTTATCCAAATTTCATTTGGAATTTTAGTTGTGTCTTCCGTCACAAGTTTTGCCAAGCCGTTAATTGAGCACGCAACATCAATAATTCACTCCCATCACTGATCCTTCCGATTATATTTTCATATAGGATTGTCATCTTCAATGTTTTTTCAGTCTTCGGTAATTTAGTAAAAGTGTCGGACGTGTCTGTGTCAAAGTGGAAAGTTCTAGTATTAGTATCTTCTTAAAAAGACAAACAAATTGACCCTCGTCATCATTGACAAGAATGAAAACGTTAACAGCGTTGTGGGCTGTTGCATTAGTTGCGTTAATTGAATATGCGAAAATAATAAATATGCAAAACACAAATGCATCAAGAGAGTGAATGTGCGTGAACGTGTGTATGTGTGTATTAAAACGTACAATGAAATACCGCGAACAAGCAAAGCAACCGAACATTGTTGCTGTGTTTGGTATTTCACGGGACATCTTGATACTTTGACGGCGGTCGTAATTATCATAGAAAAGGAAGGATCTATACCGCTCAATATGCAAAATCTTGTAAATTGTTGTTACTCACATTGAATGCTGGCAGAAAGTGATAAATTATGTCAGCGTACGTTGGGGGCGGCTTATAATCTTAGCAAACGTAGAAATCTAAATACTTTCTTAACCAAATTAAACAACATGATTAACAAAACATCGACCCGGTAAGTTTCACAGCAATGGTGGACTATTGTATAATAAATAATTTATATTTTTATGTGGAAATTTACATATTCTTCTCGTTTGTTCATGCGCAAATGAAATCTTTCAAGATTAAATGGTCAACTTTTCTAATTCCGTGAGCTTCTACGTAATTGAGGCTCCTTATTTGTGTAGAATTCCGAGTAATACATGTACATGTATTAGAATGCGAATTAAGGTATTTTGAAGTATCTAGTGTTCCGTTAACTGTATTTAATTTTATCGGGTAATCTTTAACGCAATCACACAGAGAAACCACGCCAAGCCCTTTGTTTGGCTAGATGTATTGGCCGTTTTTGAACTCCTTTAGACCGCTTTTCAGATTAAACAGCTATTAAGCTAGAAGTGTCTTATGGCTGAACAAAATTTTTATAGAAAACAATCGACCTTATTTACGCTTTTTAAGAGCCTAAAAACGGGTTGAGGATCCTAATTTCCGCGAGTTTTAAAGCACAATCGTTACGTAAAATATCCCAAGTTGAATACAAAAAGACCAGTTGTTACGAGCTGCGGTGTTCTGTTCAAAATTCTTACTTTTACTAACATATAAAATTTTTTGATTCATGACTGTGGCCGAAATGGAAACTAAAGTGTCGTAGGCCAGATTTTTTTAAATATTGGTCCAGAAAATTGAGCCGATTTAAATTTAAAACCAAGTTTTATAATGATTAGGGGCCTTTCAAAATAAATTGCTAGATAATTTTCAATGCGAAAAGAGCTTATATTCTATTTGTAAAATTATTTCTATTTGTAAATTATATTCTGGATAAATTTCCTGAAATTGAGGGAATAAAAAATTACCGGAATTCGCGGAAAATGTTAATTAATTTGACTCCCTTTAGGTAACATTCTTTTAATAATTTGCCTTGAAATTTATATTGGGTTAATAACGTAAAGCTCTAAATTGAGATTTTTTGCAACGAATTTTTGACAGCGTGCAAAAATTTTGAGAAAAGTTGTAATTCATTTCGCTAGCTTTTTGGTTCCTAATAATATTGATTTTGTAATATGAAATTTTATCGCAGAACATGTGATTTTAGTTCTTCAAATGTATTAAGCAAAATGTATTTAGCATGTACTATGGTCTTTAGCATGAATACATTTGTAATCGAAAATTTAAAAATGTTTAAATTATTATAAGTTCTGGCCTGTACCTATGCCCATCATCCGTAGAGACTGTATATATAAAGTTTAGTTTTGACCATCTTTTAATATGATGTACATTTTTGTTCAAATTTGTGACTTATTCCTACAGGTAGGCAAAATATGATTTATTTTGCCTGTGCCAAATTGTGATTTAGATCGTTCAAAATTCTGTGGTCTCAACCCGTAACAGCCTAACTCGAGTTAGACCACAATTGAGTTATTAGCACCATCTTATTCAGCGTATCTAAATTTATTTGCTCTAAATTTTTCATGCTTGTATCTCTTCTAGGAAGGCAATTAATCCTAAAAAACCTAATAGCTTAAGTTATTTTTCTAAATGACTGTTTTGGCATAACTGCCTAAGTCAATTTAGGATTACAACAAATATAAACATTTTATTTTCCTAACTTGAGTTAAGCTCTTATTCCGAATTACAATTTCGTTTTTGATAAACATAAATTGAGTTAAGGTCTTTCTCCAAACAAAAAAAATTTTATTTAATCTGGAATAATAGCCTAACTCAACTCGAACTTTTTGACTTTCTTTCGTTCAACAATTCATAAGAGCCTAAGTGTCTTTTTCGATAATATCTTTTGACTGCTAGAATAAACAACTATTTTTTGTTAACAACTAAGTAAAGAAATTCGTTTCCTTGGAATTTGTAGCAAAGTTTTCCAAAAAACGCCTTCTCCTGATTTTCAGTGAAGATTCAAAACTTTAAACTCCTGTACTGAAAATATTGAAAAACAGACTTAGGCTGTTATGGGTTGTGACCACAGAATTGTCTGTTTGAAATGAGTTGCGGGTGTACCAAGGTACTTTTAATGTTTGAAATGTTTCCAAAAAAGTTCCAAAAGCATGTTATTTATCAACCCTGTTCTTCATCCAACTTATTTTAACAAAGCCGTTACGTTGATCTCACGGTATCGATAATTCATTCCCATCATCAGGTCTTTCCGATTAAATTTTCTTATAGGATTGTCATCTCTATTGTGTGTTTCAGTCTCAGGTATTATAGTGAAAGCGTCGGACGCACCGGAGTCAAAATGGGAAGTTGTTATAATAGTAATTTCTTATATCGTCAAGCAAAATGATCTTGGTTATTCTGGACAGGAATGAAAACGTCAATAACGAACAACGTTGTAAAGTATTGCATCATTCGCTTTAATTAAATGGGGGAAAAATTGCAAACCAAAAGAGCATAAAGTGGGTGACTGTGTGTTAAAATCGGGGAAATGCCGTAAATGAATGAAGCAATAAGCATTGTTGCCGTGCTACTAAGATTATATATTCTTTGAATATTCCAATAATTATCCAGAAATATTCTATAACTTTAATGCTAAAAAGAATTCGAAGCGGTGGTATAAAATTTTGTTTGTATACGAAGTAACGGTGTGCCGTTGTACTCGATTTGCATTGGTTGCTGACGAAAAGGGATAATTGTGTTCTCATAGCAGAAATTGACAAACGTGCTGTTTGAAGCTCGTTATAGCTGTGTTTAATATTTGATTTGTCTTTCATTATACTATTATTTAGCCTCCTATTACTGGTTAGATTTAATCGCGAGAATAAAAAATAGACAAACCACATGAATGATTCTTTTATACGTACTATTTTTAATTATAAAAAATAGATAAAGAATTCAATTTTTAGCATGTAATCCATTCGTTACATTTATATTTTAAGAACTATAACTTTCAAATGTTGACAGCAACTGCGTACAGTCTGGATCATTTTGGGTATTCAGTTTCCGATCATATGTTCGGCTAATATTTGAAGATAGATGCAAACAATATTTGGTCCCAATTCTTCTTAAGCAATTAGTTAAGCAATTACTTCCGGCTTAAGAAATTGGCGAAAAAGGTTAGAGGTGTATGTTATTAGTTGATGTACATAGTGTGGCATATCATAGGTTTGATGCGTGAAATTGGCAATTCATCGAATTGTGCTCGATGAATTATAGTTAAGTGTTATAGTTTCAGGGTTTCCAAAAGTCGCTGTATGGCCCCAGAAATGGGACTCGTTGATGAACAAAATTGTAATAAACCAATGCACCGTCCTTCGTCCCCGTAATGACTGAATCGGTAACTATTCGAAAGGTCGATTCAGTTCTAGCATGAGTTGAATTTATTGCTCTTAATCCAGCGCGTATAGGTACATATCTAGCTACAGTCGCTGTATTTTCTTCCCGACGTTCTGTTTGGTCGCAAATTATCTAATCATGAAAATTAAGTTTTAATATTTTGAATTTTTCTTTAATTTTTTCATTTCATTTCATAATTTTATTGACGACCCACTACAAGGTATAAATCAGTCTTGCAGCATGTTTCTATAAAACTTTCAACAGTTTTTATAAAATATGTGAAAGTTCTGTTGTGATCTATCGTTATCGTTGTATCGCCATTATGTATGGTTTAAAAGTTTTTCCCACACAAAGCAATAAAAGTTTTTCAAATTGAACTATGATTTGCATTTCGACAGTCGGTTTCATAAAATGTTCAAAAGGGTACACGACGGAATCATCTGTAAAACGGTTTTGAAAGTTTTCGCCAACTGTCAAAGTTTTCAAATCACAGTGCTGACATTTACATTTTTTCAACATTTTTCCATATTGGTTCAAGGAAAATAGTAATTTTATGGCATCTTAAAAAAGAAAGCCTACTCAAATTGCGAAGCCGACAACAAATTGTTTGTTGCACGAACGAATTGATTGAGTCGTTTTATGGAAACATGAAATTACCACGTTGTAATTTTTGTGGAAATGTTAACGGTTTGTGTCCGTACCGTATGTCTGTGTTGTGTGTCCCTGTTAATAACCAAACTGTTTACTATTGTGAATCATTGTAACAATTGGGAATTGCAAGGGTTCGTGTCTTTATTAGCCCTCGCTGTCTCGGATTTCGTTAGACTATCCTGCAATTTTTAATGGAGGATACAAATTGAGAATAGAATTGATTAGAAGAACATCCACTAGTAAAAAAAAATTGAAAAGATTTTGCTTTCATGAGCGTTTTCAGTAATTAGACCTACAGAGTATATGTGTATCAGAATCTATGGTTTTTGGTTCCGCTTGCAAACTATCTTGTTATCGAGTAGAGCTTATTTTACAGAAATTACAATACCATTTAATTATCACCCAAAATGTTTGTACATCCTCTGAAATTGTGTGCAACTCATAATACCTTTCGAATACATGCTGTCATTTTAGCTACTGACAGAAATTCTGCTTACATCGTACACCGTATAATTTTGTTTGCCGAATACTTTTGCTTATCTTAATATACACCGCTGTATTAAATAGTAAGTTAACAAATTTAACTTTCACAGCGTGGCTCCAAGGCATGTTTCGATAACTTCCTATTATCATGCTCAAGGGAAGATAAAACGCTTAGAGGTGGAAAATTTCGCGGCCATTAGTATGAAAGGTATAAGAAAACTTGGTCTGATTTCATCCGCAATTCACGTTTCGTTTATATGGAAATTTCCAGACGGCATGGTCCACCATGCGACCACTCCTTCAATATTTGTCCAATCGTTGTATGTGGACAAATCAGTATGCGCCGTTTTGGTAGAAACATAAAATATATAAACGTCAGGAAGAGGCCTTCTGATACATTCAGTTCAGTCCTGATTTCTCCTTTCCAGACATCTAAAAACAATCCATTGAATATGCATGCATTTCCTGCATTGAAGAAGATCTTCCTATGGAAGACCACCACTCATAATAGTTTTGGTGGCACATACATATGATGTTGGTCGGAACTCAGATCAGATCATTTTATCTCTACCTATTGTAATCTATAATATAATGTGTAGTAAAACGAAATTCATTATATTTGCATTACACTGAGGGCCTTATTCACCATATTTATAATGGTCCGATTTAGGGAAAATATGCATGCTTTTGTTCGGTAACTTGTTGCCATTTTGTAGAAAATTCTATCATGCCTCTCCCATAGAAAATTCCGTCTTTATGTGCAAAAACTTGGGATAGCCGATTTTTAAAAATGTGGCAGAAAAATCATTGGTCGTAGACAAGGAACAGATGTTAATCGCTTGGTAGTAAGTTCACAACACAATTTATCTCCGATTGGGCACTTCTGAGTAATTGTTCCTTCAGACTGCCCAATTTTTGGCAGGACAGGTCAAAAGTGAGAATTCGACCGTAGGGGAGCAGCTTATATGCTTATGTTTCCCTGTCAATCTTACCAAACGGCAACACCTTATGACTTAGTTTTCATTATCAGTCACCACCCACTTCAGAAATGGGCTGATTATGTTGCGATTCAGCGATCCGCAGATGGAAATTTTGTCCACACGTTTTTATCATACATATATTCGTATACAGCCTCATTCAAGTGTTTCCAACCGGGTTTTTGTGCAATGTAATATCTTTTGTATAATCGAAACGGTGCTTACATAACCATCGGACTTTCTTTGCGAAACGATTTTTTGGTTTAATTTCTGTATATCTAATGAATTATTCCATTTAAAGAAATAAGTTAATATCTATGTGCCATTTAAAGCATATAATTCACTTTTTCTTTATGCTTCACATACTGAACAATCACAAAAGTGTAGTATTCGTTTTCATATTTTAAATTACACACGATTTTATTCAATTTTTTTACTGTTTTATTTTTAGATTAAGTACACAAATTTTTGTATTTTCTCTTAAAATTACAACTTCCAAACAAATTTTATTGGATTTTTCTTATTCATTTGTTGTTTTTTTTTTCAATAAATTATTAAAATTATACGATAAAATATATATCAAACAAATTTTGGAATACATTTTTTTTAATTTCCGTTCAGTAAATCAGAAATTACATACGATGAAAATATATAAATATTATGATGATCTAAAAATAATTACTTTGAATTTCATTGAAACTTATGAGACTAATAAAGAAATACATAGATTAATTTTGTATTTGAATGACAAGAAATTTTTTTGAGGCTGATATTCTTAAGGGGGGGTATTTCACAAACACAATCTTTGAATATTTGTTCCGAACATTTTGTATTACAGTGAAATTTCTTTAGAAAGTTTTATATTTCGGTCTAATCCTTTTCTATTTTGCAATTAATATAAAATTCTTGAATATCACTCCATTTTTGAAGTTGTATGGTATCCCAGCGGTGACCTCAACTCGTTCCTTATTTCGAAAAAACTGTATGGAAGGGACCCTTAATCCCTTCCTGTTAAATGTATCTGCATGAACAATATTCTGAATAATATTTTTTAGAAATTGTTAATATTGAGGTACAGATACTTTTTGTGCAGATAACTATTTTTCAATACTTATATGTTTGTTTTAACCAGCGACCGTAATAGTTATAACTTTTATTAAAAAGAAATCTCTTTTTAACAACGATTAGTGACTTTTGTTATATCTCTACGAAAGCAACAAATAATTGTTATGTTCATTACATCGTTGCGAAGTAACAAAATGTTTGATTTAAAATTACTTTGTTTTTCAAAAAAAAAGCTATTTATGACTTTGAAATTGAAACCAGTCAATGAGTTTTTTAAATCATAGACTTTTATTTATTTATCCCAACAGAATATACAAATCACCTAAAGACTTTTATTTCTTGTGACCTTAAGCAAATGTCCTTTGCTCTAATCTATATATTCATGATTGCCTACGGCAGTTTCTTAGATAGCCAGGGAGAGAAAATAGAGAGTGCGACAGAAAACCTTCTTTTCACGTTTCTCTGGCATTTATGTCGATTCGCATTGGTTGTTAAAATATGTAAATGGGAATCCATAAACAGGATTTCTATGTCACACGTGTTGTTAAGAAAGTAGATATTGATAACTAGAAATTTCGAGATTATAACACTGCCCTATAAAGTTTGTGGTAATTGTGTATTATTTATTGTTAGCTGTTACAGCTAGAAATATGAGCGGTTGACATGAAAAAAATATATATCGGGCGACTCAAAATCAATTTATAAATTTATTTATAAATACCTATATATAGGTATATGTATAATTGTCGGCTCGCAATTAAACGATTCAAGTCCCAAAGATATTATAGATAATCAGGGAACTGCCTGCCACAATTTAATTACAATCGTCTCAATGGTCCCGGTGTATGTAAGAAACACACATACGTAGTCTGTGTGTCTGTGTATTATGCGTAGGCTTCTGTGCCATTACCCATATTGTAATGAAACTTTGGGAAATTATTCTTTGGGAAATTATTATCTAATTTGGCTTCTAGAGTAGTTCAACTATAGTGCAAGCTTTGGAACGCATATGTAATTGCCCACTCTTTGCAAAGGCAGACATCCAGAAGATGACCAAGAAAACTATCATCGCAATCGGCAGAGTGGTTTAAAAGAAAATGTTCTAATACACATTATCTGTACATTTCTTTGTTTGGTGTAGATTTCTACAACGATCATCAGATTATGTTGAAGCTGTGGAGGAATATTCCTTGATTAAAGTCTGTGTATCTGGTATAGGCTTCTAGAACGATAGACACATAGTGTTAAAATTTTAACAGGTTGTTCCTTGGTTACTTTCTAGATGAAATAAAATACTATTCGATGATATTAAATAACATTTTCATGTCACATCTTACATTGTAAGTGAACATAGCAGAATTCACTGTCGATCTTTGAGAAATAATCAAACAAAACTTCATTAAAATCAGATGAACAGTATACATATTATATATGTACATACAATGTTTGTTTATGCGTTTGCAGCCTTATTATCTGACCTGTGGACCAACCTAAGCATGTGTGTATTGTTTTCCTGATATGGAAATATCGACTCTCATATGGTACTCGGTATACATGAGTTGCACATTTTACATCTTTGGACGAATGTGCGCTAGTATAAATCCATATCAACAGGCTCTTTCATAAAAACAAACGAATTTTGTACTTTTTGATGTTTTTCTCCCATCTCTCCTGCTTAGTTTTTCAAGTCCAAACCAGTGGAAATTGAAAACACATCATTAGAAATATAAAACACATCAATTGAATTTCAGATGGAAATTTTAACTTTGAATTGGTGTCTGTTCAATGAAAATTTTGATTTTTAATCTATTCAAATATTCAAAAGATATGTTATATGGATTTTTTTAAATTCACATAGAATTTTTAAATTTCAATTGATTTTTTTTTAATTTTAATTGGAAATAATGCAGTTTTAGACACTGGACGATTTGGAAAATGATATATGCAGCCTAATGAATCTATTAGGAATGTGAGCAAAATATATTTGCATTAAATTGTTTCAAAACTGAGTACTCGAAGGTCCACTACCTTTTTACAGATAGTACGAAAAAAACTATATTGTCTTGAAACTTGACTCGATTTATAGTCCTTCCTAAGTAGGACCTGGGGCACTATAATATCGTTTAGTGCCACTCAATTTATTATTTTAATTATTCTCAGATATTGTTTGAAACATAATTTGTAAAACTAAAAATTGGAATCTGCCGGTTCCAACCCTAATTTATAGTCCCCCACTAAATAGGACCTGCGGCGCTATATTTTCCTTTAATGCAACTCATTTTATTATTTAAATAATTCTTAGATATTGTGTGAAATATAATTTGTGAAACTAAGAATTAGAATCCGCTGATTCAAAACCTTATGTTTGGCGTATCAAAATACATGGAATGCATTGATCCAGCATGATCTAATAAGAAGCAGAATGGACTAAGAAATAATATGTGAAATTATACAATACTAGAAATGCTCATTTAATAGGCAAAAGCTTTAGTGAGAGTTTCAGAAGATGATGGAAGTATGCTGGATATGCTTTGTCCTAAAAACACTTTAGAATTATGTTTACAAAAGTAGGATATTTGAGAGTCACTGTCAGTTCGATTTTTGAATATGAGAGCATATTTCAGATGCGAAAGGAAAGTACTTTTTATAAAGATTTTTGCCAATGCAAATTTGACGCCTCGTTTATTTGAAAGCCAATTTGCACATTTTCAATAAATATCTCTAAATGGTTGATTGATGAATTTTAAGCAATTTAGGGTTCATATTGAAGTTATTCGAATCCTTAAATGCTATGTATAGTTAATATTTTTACTCATTGGGTACAGATGTTTGGATAGAACCAATACGCTTCTTAGAATATATAAATCTTGATATACTTTCGATTCATACAAAATGGAGTGTTGGAAATTGTCTAAAGTGTAATAAGTGTTGTAAACCGTGGCATTTTATTGTCCGGTTTATATATTTATGCATCGTGATACCACCACTCCCTTAATAAATATGCCTCTTTACATTTTTGTTTTTATATAGAAACTGATCAAAATTGTTATTTTTTAACTGTGCTAATTAATTAATAAATAATTCTTCAAGTGTAATTAAGGCAGTACCATTGAGATTGTCTTCTGTATTCATGTACTATATATGAGTGTAGATTTAACTAAATGCACCATAGGGGAAAGCACCAAAAAAAGTCAGTTAAAAATGTTTTTATGAAATTACAATAGTATAAATTATGTAAATTTGCATTTTCGTGTTTTTGTTTTGTAAATCATGGAAATCATGTTTACGTTCTTAAACTATAAACAAAAAAAAATGTTGTAAATAAGTTTAAATAAAATTTGGACAATCAAATTAACGTTACAGCGAGTTGTTCTAAAAAAAAGAAAGCATAAAATAAATAAATTAATCAACTATTGCAGTTATGCCCGAAATTTCTAAACGAAATAAAAATTTGTTGAATTCAATACAATCGAATATTCGATGCAATCATTTGTATAGACAAAATAAATACGCATTTTGTGACAAATTTAACTTTTGATTTTTCTTCAGTCAATGAATATTTAATAAGGGGTTTTGCCAAATCTGAACGAAAATTTGCCAATTTGTCTTAATCAATTTCAACTCATCCATTTCCGCTGCTACTTCCAAAAGTATTGAATGCGCTTCACATTTGGCCAAGTTATTGAACGGATTCATGGGTTAAAGTGGCCGCAGCTGCTGCTGCCGCCGACAAAGAGTTATGCACCGCTGCCACAGCGGCCGCATTTTGGGCTGCATTTTGCTGATGATGCTGCTGGTGCTGTTGGCGCATGCGGAATAGGCGCAAGGTCATCCACGAAGCTAAAGTTCCCGGCACTGGCATTGGAGTTTGCTTTTCCATGGCCTCCTTTTGCAGCTGATAGCGATAAAGCAGGGAGCCAGCAATCAAAGCCGACACTATGGTAGCCGAAATGACCACAATGAAGAGGATACTGAAACCAGGCACAGGCATGCAAATGCCATAGACTACCTCTTCAGTGATTTTGCCTTGAAACACGGTGACAGCTTCCTGCTTCGAGTCAGGAGAGAAGGCCAAATCTGCTTCGGAGATGACATCATAGAGGCCACTTACACCCACATCGGCGCTGCGAACTTTACGATCCGAGATGACAATGGAGCGCCGTTTGCGTCTGGGTTGGCCTTCCACGGTTTTGTTGCCATCCTTGACCTCCTCTTCCTTGGCAGGCTTATCAAGATCTATATGATCTTCTCGAGATTGTGTCAGAGCTTCGGCTTGCGGTCTGTATACAGGACGCGGTGCACTATCTTTATCTTTGGGCTCCAATGAACGTGGACCAGCCATAGGTACGCCCATGCGTTTCTGGGCCAGCTGCCGGGGGCCATGAGGAAACTTGCCACTCTTACGCAATTCCATATACTGAGCCTCATCCAAATCAGCCAACTCATCCTCGCCGAATATATCCTCCAAATCTGCCTCCTCTGGATCTTCATGCACCGGTCTGGGCGACAAGTTGGCATTCTTCTCATGCACATTGTTGAATTGATCCAAAATGTTGGCAATGCCACTGTTAATTTGTGACAATTGTTTGCGGTTGTGTATAATGTCATCATAGAACACGTCATGATCTGTTTCGCCACCAGCTGCTGCACCACCTCCTCCGTTTCCGCCTCCGCCACCACCAGCAACATTGCCCAGACCCATTTCATTTGTATGACCTCCTCCCATCATATTATTGTGATGGTTATTGCCACCCATGTGACCATGGTGGCCAGCCATTTCACTGAGTAAATCGTTGTGATTCATCATATTGTCATTTATAAGGACATCTTTGCGTTCATTTGAATTACCAGTTAGTTGGCAATGATCCAGGCAGCCATGTCGACAGATCTCCACTTTGCATTTGATATGGACACTAAGGGCGTCAGGGAATTTGAAGGCATGGAAAAAGGCATATGTGATCACGGTGGCTCGCTCATCGGGTGCCCGGGCCTTTAGAAAACGCGAAATCATTTTTGGTCGTAACACACAACCAAATTCGTCAGATAGATTAATGACGTGGCCGGAGCCATCGGAGGCAACGCAAGACTTTACACGCATATCGAATTCACCTGGAATGGAGAGGAGTTGTAAAGGTTTAAATGTAGAAAAAATAAAGTCTATAGAATAAGAAAACAATGTAAATACAACCAATACAGAAATTTCAGTCATGTGAAGTACAATTTACATAGTTTAGAGACGTTTTCATAATTATTTAGTAGATTTATAACAAAAATGATTTATATACCTATAATAAATTGCTATATAGCCTTTAATATAAGGTATACTACAAGTGTACAAGTATAAATGCGATTGAGTGACGCTAGATGTAGTTAGAAAGATAAGATCTCGTTCTTAAAAAATCATCTAGGTAGTTTTGTGATTGCTTGACTCGGTATTGTTTGAGCACGAGTCAACGATGGACACCAAGAAAGAGAAAATACACCATATTTTACAGTTTTTATTCAATAGATGCGAAAACCCAAGTCAGGCGGCTGAATCTGAGAATAGTGTTCATGATCCTGATACTTTGAAAGTTAATCACGCGCAATTTTGGCCTCGTCAATTCCGGTCCGTTAATTTTGATGTCAAAGACGCACCACATTATGGAAGGCCAAATGCCAAAAATGTCGATAGAATAATGCAAACTGTCGAGTCCAACCGTCATGTAAGCGCTGTTTCGTTTGGTTATCCAGGAGCCAAATACAAAAAACTGTTTGGAACTACTTGAGTAAGGCTGGAATCCCAATGTGTGCCACAAGAGTTAACACAAAGAAACTTTTTGAATCGAATTTTCGTTTTCGAATCTCTGCTGAATCGCAGCAAAATTTAACAAATTCTGAAGCGGACGGTGACTGGTGACGAAAAATGGGTCACTTACGATAATGTCAAGCGAAAGCGGTCGTGCTTGAATTGCGGTGAGTTGTCGCAGTACTTTTTTGACAGAATCTACACCATTCGATAACGCATTGACTTTGATGTGTCAGACACAGAAAATACTGTGTGTACATTAGCACTGCTTAAGCCAATTGAGCAATATCGGTTTGACTCTTTGGCTAGGTCACTAAATGGACCATACGATAACTTGACTATACATTTATCAATCACTATGGAGTATAAAAATATTTTTTCCAGTCGTGGTCTGGAATTGAATTACAGATTTGGCAAAAAATTACAGATTTGGCAAAAGCATCTATAATGCCTTTAATTTTGAATTGGGTATCTAGATTAAGCTAAAATTTCGCTTTTTTTGTAATGAACTTGTAAAATTGTTTTTATCGGAAGTCTTTAAACATCTGTATAAATTCACTAAAACTTTCTGCACTATAATTCCCGTTTGAAGGGATTATCGCTAGATCCTCTATACTGAATGACTGCTGATTCAGTATTTAACAATGCTCGATTCTGTTATTTCATTTCAAGTATGTTTTTCATTTTGTACAGCGGATAAAAATATCGAGCAATGTTTTTGTCTTAAATTTTGTATTGCAAATGTAATGCGGTGAAGAATCCTGGTTGAGATGTCCCGTTCTGGACGCTCATCATCGCTTTTAACCGAAGTTAACATCGATGAGAGAGATAGCTGCTGCATTTTTTGTATCTCACGTACAAATTCACATGGTCGTTTGGATATGAAACGCATTGCCACTCGAATAGTTCTGAAATAACTGACATTTTTTCAATAACTCAATCGCGTAAAGGTCGCTGAAGGCGTGTTAGAATGAAAATTCAGTACCAGTGGCGATGAGACATTAGTTGATATGTTTGACGTGACAGGTTTGTCAAAAAGTCTTGGATTGTCGCCTTCTGACTGCGCCGAAACCACAAAAACTACTTCAAGGTCGACCAAAATCGACAAGGTTATCATTGTGAACGAAGTTTTGACCAAAAACTTTACAAAAATTACTGACCCACCATTGTGTTTGCCTGATATGGCTTCGACTGACTTTTTCTGCTTTTCAAAACTCAAATTTCAACTTCGAGGCACCCGTTCTCGGTCTGTAGAAGACACAAAAAAAATGTGAGGCGAGAATTAAAGTTTTTTTTCCGAACAAAGGCGTCCAAAAAATTATTTTCATGCTGGAAATATTTTTTGACATACATAATTGTATTAAATTATTGGGCCTACTTCGAAGTCAATATGATAAATTTGTATGAATAATAAATATTTTGTGTTTTGTTGGCTAATTTCCGGTACCATTTGTTTGACAAAATGTGTAGATTGTTGGAATCTAATGAAAATGATTTGATGAAAGAATAAAGTTTATTCAATTTAATCGAATTAGACTGCAAATTGCTCCCCAATCCACTGCATTCTTTAGGTTAAGTCTTCAGGGAATATGTACCTACTTCCAACTGAGGACAGCGCTTTGTCTTCAGTGAGAAAGTAATCGCTAAAACAGATGGATTTTTTTGGGATTTTAAATTATTTGGGGAAGACAACAAATTATAATATAACGACATGTGTTGGCTGAAAATTTAGCATTTTGAGAATATGTTGTTCCCCTAATTACAAAGTTACGCCTCATTTAAAATGTAATCGGTAAAATGTTTACTAAATAATAAAAAATAAATTAATAATTAAATAATATTTAAATATTATTGCTGCCCTGCTTACCTCTGTAATCATTGATGGCCACTACTAGAGTTAGCGTCGAGCCTAAAGGTACAATACCACTGACCGGTGGCGCCCAGGGTCCTTTGCCGTGTTGAATTTCCATCCAGCAATCAACATTGTCGCCTGAAATGTTTAATGAGAAAAGAGAATTATAAGACATATGTAAAGTTGAAAAAAAAAATTAACCTTATTATCATTATACAAATACATATACATACATATAAATAAAAACTTTTGGACCACTTTAATCTTTCACTAAAATAATTGATTGCTTTATGAGATTTTCATACAAAAGAAAAAAGGAATAAAATAATAAACCTACAAAATTCTGACATCTCTCAGTAATTCCTCTACGGCAGATAACGCCGATATGTGCCCTGTACAATGTTGGTGGTGGTGGAGGTGTGACCGGGGGGATGTATTTACAAATTGCCGTTACTCACCTCTAAAATCCAGTTGTATTACATCCAGATCAGCAATTACCATTGGCGGTTTCGATGCTGTTTTCTCGTAATCGTTGAACCATTCACAGCGCAAACGTTTCGCTTCATCCCAAACTTCCAGGAGATCTTTGTCATATTGCACGACCACCTGCAAGTGGCGTCCGCCAGCCACAGAGAAAAAAAAGAGACATAAACAAGGAACATAATTATTAACAATTTCCCAAGCAAATAACAATAAAAAACAAAAGCCGAAAAAAACAGCATTCTCAAAACAACAACATCATTATCGTGGTCGCCATCAAAAAGGTATCTCATGAATTCACTGGCGCAGTTACGACAAGTGCAGTTTTCAGTGAAGGCGCATTCATGAGGGTGCCGGCCTCAGGAATAACACACTGGATGTTCATTGAGAAGTCGTTTAAGGATTTGTGCGTATCTCTACATGAAAATCTTTACAGTGTTCGCTGGTTTTATCCAAAATGTCTTTCTTTTTTTTTTGAAAACATTTATTGATTTTTAAGAGTCTCCCTCCCATATTTGGTTTATAACGGAAATAAGCGATTGCTATCCGGGTTGATTGTTTTTTTTTGGTAGTGTGAAAGCTATCCTTTTGTTTTACAAAATTTCCATAAATATTATTATTGATTTCGCCCTGCAGACTAGCAGTTGTACGTTATTACTTCAATCAATTTACATAACGCCCAGTGCACAGTAGGCGGCATCGCAACAAGTTGTTAATGAATTCGGGGGAAAACAAAAACAAGTACAGAAATTTCAATCAGTTGAATGAACCTATATATACCTTTACCTTACACAGAAGTTGCGTGGTATCTACAGGGTTTAAAACCGAAAGCGAAAATCGGCCAAAGGTTTTTTTTTTTGGCCGAAAGTGTATGCCGATTTTTTCAAACGATTTTAATGCTAAGGCCGTGCTATCAGTACCAACATAAAGAATTCATTATCCAAACTGTTCGAAAACTTTGGAATTTATATAGATTTGTAATATCATATTTATTTGACTGAGAATGCACAGGCGACTTTGCCATACGTTGAGGCTCTTCAAAAAACGGTATTCATGTTGAAAATGCTCGAACTTGATGTATAATAAATGCCATAAAAATATACAGTGTTATCCATTTTTCGGTTTCAAAAGTAAAGTTAAATAAAATACATACAAAGCTATGATTTCGATGAAACTTTTATTTCTTTATAATGCTTGCCATTAAGTTTGAAATACAATGTCATTGATATTGATTGGATTGTATTGGTTGCAGTAGAGGATCCTTTTGTGGTAGTTTTCCACAAAAATATGGTCCAATGACATCTCCAGACCAGACGTAGCACACAGTCACTTTTTTCGGATGGTTTTTCCACAATCACTTTTGGGTTGTCCGAGCCTCACATGGGACAATTTTGCTTATTGACGTATCCACTGACATCACCACTTTTGTAGTAAGTTTTAACTATTTTTAGCCGCTCTTTGGTTGTTAAATGATCCATAATCGTAAATGGCAAATCTTTCACTAAATAAATAACACTTCAGGTGGCAGGTATTTGACAGCCAGTTGTCGTTTAAAAACCGAATAAAGCGTATAAATAGTTAAAACTTACTGCTTCGAAGTGGTGATTCAAACGTGGACTTTCAATCGAACAAAATGTTTTTCAGCGATGAAGCTCATTTCTCACTCAGTAGTAACGTCAACAAGCAAAATTGTTGCATATGGGGCTTGGAGAAACCAGAAGTGATTGTGACAAAGCCATTTCATTCGGAAAAAGTGGCTGTTTGGTGCGCAATATGGTCTGTAGGTGCCATTGGGCCGTATTTTTCGAAAATGAAGTTGGAGGAATCTCAAAAAGATCCAATCCAGAGGTGGTCATTGAAATGACTTTGTATTTCGTATATAATGGCAAGGTTCAAGCATTACAATGAAATAAAAGTTTCATCGAAATCATAGCTTTACGTGTGTTTTATTTAACTTTACTTTTTAAGTCGAAAAATAGATAACCCGCTACAATAATAGAGTTGTGTATCTAAAATCCACTAATTTAGTAACACTGCCTGTTTAAATCCGTTCCTGTTCTGTGTTATAGTGCTATCTGCACCTCAATGATCTGATGTTAGAAGAATATGCAAATTGCTTAGAGCAATGCAATTTCTCTACAATATTTGAAAGAAATCGCTAAATAAATAATTTTCGTTTAATTTTTTTTTAAAGGTACCAAAAAAAAAAGTGATACAAATCAATCTGATACGCTGCATTCTTATGTGTAATTTTTGACTGTACCATTGACTACAAAAACTACATTTTCACTTTAAAAATGTTTTTCGCAAATTACGATGAAATTTTATTTTTAAAAAAAAATCTTTATTCACCCATATCAATTTCAATACCTTTACTGTATTCCCCTTTGGATACAATATATTGATGTCAACGCTTTTTTCAATTCTCAAAGCATGTCAGAGTGTATGATTCACATAGCGTCTCTTTAATCAGCTCAAAATGGTGTCCTCGGCGCGGTCTTTTAAATTTAGATCAGATTCAGAAGTCTTGGTGGAAAACCCAAAAAGAGCTAGTGCTATGTGAGGTGATCATATTCATGGTGCAAAAATCAAGAGTTATCTGCCCATAAATCCTACCACTTTTTGCGAATAGCTTCCCGCAAAAGAACCACAAATAATATCCCTAATTGGCAGTTTGGCCCGGCGGAAGAAATTCACAAAAATTCACGTTAATGGAAGAAAACTGTCCGGTCTTGCTTCCTTTTCGATATTTGCCCGATTATTCGATTGTTTGCAGTTCATGAGCATCGACCTAATCTTATCTCCTGTAATAATGATTTTTATAACGCGTTGACATTTTCAAAATGATGTTGAAATGCCAACATCATCACCAAGGTCTTTTATTGTTAATCGAGTATTTTTAAGCATCTAATCTGGGGTTTTTTGAACGTGACGTTCTCCTTCTTTTTTGAACTGTTTATGTTACTTGTAAACATTTCCTTCCGACAATGCCTGCTCACCGAAGGTCCGTAGGAATATACTGAAATATACTTAAAATTACCGAACCTTTTTTTGCCACCAACTTTGAAAATATTTCTGAGATTCTGGTCTTACTGTGCAGGCACAGTAGTATGCTATTAGGATTCAATATTTATACGAGATCTGTAGCGATTTTATAGATCGTACTGAGACCTTACGTGAGCAATGCAACAATTCTAATGCTAGCTTATAAATAAGATAGCGAAAATAGAAAAGAGCTTGAAGCTTCTATAAAATCTGTGATTTGTTGTCCTGAATGCTTCATATAAAATGCAAACGGAAAACTTCTAATCAGCGACCTTGAAGAAAGCTCAATTTCGTTTCGGAATTGACATTGTAAACTTTTTAAAGTATTAGAAACTGGATTAGATTTATATTTGAAACAAGAGCTCACTTTATACATTGATTCGTTTTTTACCTGAAACGAAATTATAAACCAACATTGATTCTGTTCCTCGATCCAAATTTTGATTAGAGAACATAAAACGAAAATATACTTTTATGAAGTTTCGATTCTTGGTCTGAATTAGAACTGATATCAAATGTAGTTTCGATTCTTGGCAGAGAAAAAGGCCTGGTGCCAATTTATGTGAAAAATAATTTACATTCTTAATTTACGATATGAGGTTCTCAGAAATTTTCCACCTTCTCAAAAATTTTGTTTAATTTTTTGAATTGAAATTATTCAAATGAAATACAAACAAAAGTTTTCACTAACCGAATCAAAATCCAAATTATTTCTAATTTCGTTTCGGGTGTAAAAATAAAAATCGAAATGTTTTGTAATTTTCTTATGCTGGTATGAATCAGAAACAAAATGCAACAGAATCGCATTAACAACTTTCTATATTTTTAATTTACATTGCAGAAACTGCAACAAATCGAAACTATTTTCGAATTTAATTTTGTTTCTGTGGCGGTCCCTACTTCTAATACATTTATTTGAAATGCCAAATGTGTAGAAACATTTTTCCCCTCTGCAAAGTAAATTGTTAAAACAAATCATGAAAACATATGATGGCGGTGCCTTTTTTGAGTCAAATATCCTTCCTTCTTATTTTCAAATCAACCTTGTCTTCCTTGTTTCTAGCTTATTAACAAACTTACCGTATTTTCATAAAATTGACCATTTAAATCCGGTTTTGTACCACATCTGGAATAGGATATCCTGAACGAAAAGAATGTTTTGCCCGTCGATGGAGGTACATAAACACAACGCGGATCACTGTGCTGACCTAAAATTAGAGAAAAAGGGAGAACATTAAACGGGTTTTAAACAATTTCAACGCAATTTGTACATGTTTGCCCTTTTAAGGACTACTCGCTCACACACACAACTTACCCTTTGAACTAACAATACCCTCAAATGGATGTGAAAATGTTAAATGAACATCCATGTGATCCTTACCGCACATCACTTCTAACGAGACTATGTTTGGCATACCATCCGGCCTTTCCATGGGCCATAATTCATTACCAGCTAAGACTAAACTAAACTGCAAAGATACAAACGACATAGAGTAACAGTAATAGAATTTTTTAGAAACAATCGTAACAAAGTTGAAACAAAAGCAAATAAACAAGACAGGAACTGTATTACTAATAGCATTTCTTAAGCAAATATTTAAACATTCATTATTGTTGGGGGAATTTTAATTAAAACATATGAGAGTTGAACGAGTTCAGCTTTAGTGGGGGGGGGGGGGGGGGGAAGGGGGAGAAAAAACCATCTCCTTCTGCACACGAGAGAACGACTTGAAAACATTCTAGGAGGAGAAGATGGTGTTAGAGCGATATCACATAGCATATGGAAGTGCACATTTTGCTGAACCGCCGCGCGGGATTGCACATGACAATGTATGAAGAAACTTTGCAAAAGTTGGTGTAAATTGTTGAATAAACAGCACAATCTCTTTTAGTCCGGTAGTTGAAATAATAGCAGATACAGCCATATAATGTTAAGCTATTAAGTGAATGCGAGATTGTGTTTTGGCGGTTGTTTTAATTAGTATGCAAGTATTTGGAACGTAGTTTGTGGAACATGTATGAACAGTTATATTTCTGTTACAATTCTATGATGAAATTCTACATTTCCTGGACAAATATTTCTCATAGGAATTGTATGAGAGAAAAATAATTTTGTTAGTTTTCCATGTACCATGTTCAGAAATGTTTAATATTTGGGTCGTGGGTACAGGAAAATATTGCATTGGCTTCTGTTTATTTATCGTATGAAATGAGATGAGATTACATTTTTGCTGTGTTCCTGTTGATCTTTTTAAAAAACTTTTTCGAATTTTGTCTTATTCTGTGAAAATTCTGTTTGTAGTTGTTAAACCCACCAATAAAACGATATTCATCAAATATTAATGATGAATTAATATGTCCATAGTTAAAGTATGTATGTAAAATTACAACATACGGCGAGGTAGGCGCTCAAAGTCTTAACAACTTCACGCCATCGTAACAACTAAACGACTAATGACAGCGCGCTCATATTTTGACAAGCGTTAGTATGTTATGTTATGTATAGGTACAAGCCTACGGAAGCATATCGTTTTATGTTTTAATTGAAAAATGTTATCGAAATGGAATTCAAACATAATATGTATTATTGCTTTGTATTTGGTTGGAAAGTCGGAGCCAGCCAATGTTAATGACTTACGACATTTGCGTGTAAACAAAATGTTTGTGTGTCATGTATGGTTAGAGTGCAGATCGAAAAATAATTTAAACCAGTAAATTGCTATGACTCTGCGAAAGCAAGCGTCTGCACTAATGATGGTTTGGGCTGCAGTAACTACCACAGGACTCTCAACAATTGTTTTCATGGAAGCGTAAAACCGAATCAACAAATCTAGCGTGAGCAAACTTTAAACGATGGTTTACACGCAAGCTGTTCAGAAGAAACCGAATTGTTCGACGTTTCAACAAAACTCGGCACCATCCCATAAAGCCTGCTTTTTACAAGAAAACATAAAGTAAAGTACAAGGTATCAACCACAAAATATTGTGACAGTCAGCGCCCTAAAGATTGCTCTTTGACGAAAATAGGGCAAAATACCATCAATCTACATTCGTGCATCTTGTGAAGCTATTCCGAAGAGACTGGTTGATATTATCCGTGCCACACCAAAAAATAGCATATTTTCTTAAGATTTAGAATATATTTAAGGAATACTGTAGTTTTTTTTAATATAAAAAATGACACAATTACAGTATTTTTAGTTGTTAACACTTCGAGCGCCGAACCCCGTATTTCATTTACGAGAGCCACATTGTTTATAGATAAATACGCAATGTATTCAGGAGAAGGTACTTGGCGCCATATGGTGGTCAACACCAAGTCAAATTATGTAAAAGTTATCTCTATATAGCGCCAGGTAACTCCTTACACAAAATAGGTAAAAAAAAGATTCAAGGAAGTCTGCGTACTTATTTTAAGTACGTAAGATTTTTAAGCGTGCTCAAATCAAGTAGAATTTATTCAAATTGAGTTTCACTTGAAGCTTCACTGTTGTTGTTTTCAACCTAAACTTAGTACGGGCTTTTTTCTGGTTGTATACATAGAACTTGTAAAAAAAATCGTTAATTTCTATCATGCATTTTATTTTGTTCCATTTCGATGTCGACTCGGTTTAATGGGCGATTACCACGCGGTCATAGTACTAATAATTAAGCCGGCTACGCAAAGACTTTCAAATGTTTGTTAAAGAAAACCCAGCAAAGAAATTTTAAGCGCTCCCCATATCATTACTTTTCAATGCTTCCAAACAAATTTGATTTTAAAATTGTTTTTCGAAACCAAAATACTCTGCTAAAAATAAAGTATCTTAGCAGTGTGCCTTATTATTGTAATACAGGATGGTGAACGAATCGTGGTCCAATGGGGACCTTTATTTAAAGTTGTTAAAGGAATCTTTTTTGAACCCAGAACTGCGCTAAAGACGTATTCGTTTCAACAGCATTTACTCCAGCAAGATGGATCAATTGCACGTATAGCCAGAATGGTTACGGCGGAGATTCAACGAAAATTCCCAAACAAATTAATATCTAGAAACTCCACTTTTCGCTAGCTCCAATCTCACCTGACTGCACCTGGCTTTTTCTTATGGGTTTATGTCAAGCAAGAGGTGTACAAAACGAAATCAAGGAATTTTACTGAATTGAAGCAGTCCATTAAAACAATAATTGAGGCCCTTCAGGCCGTAATGAATAAATTTTCCATCAGCTGTCGCATATTCGTGAATGAGCATAGAGGTCATTTACGGTCTGCTATCTTTCAAACTAATTAGTTATATAAAACAAAATTAAATTTTCTATACAATAAAAAAATAAATTAATTACATTGCTTAAAAAAAGTTGTTTGCATTTCTTGTTGTAGCATAATTGCTGCCCACTTTGTATTACATCGGACCAATACAAAAATTTTATATCCTCAGCAAACGTCCTTTTGCATTTGT
Organism: Philornis downsi; assembly: GCA_019455685.1. Lineage (NCBI taxonomy): Eukaryota > Metazoa > Arthropoda > Insecta > Diptera > Muscidae > Philornis > Philornis downsi. Next base: position 303,690 of record JAHXMU010000012.1, read on the forward strand.
TGGGTGACCGAAATTCTGGAATTTAAGTTAACGAATTGTTTTGCTCAGAAATTATAGACGAGCTATTGGTTTTTGCGAAATCGCCCAATTTGAATTGGTAGGCTTTCATTCGTGGAAATAAGAAAAACGTATCTAGTAATATGTAGACTAAATTAAGTAATTTGAATGGGCGATTCCAAAAAGGACATGGTTATCTGGTGAATTTTTAAAAATTTTATCAATCAGTAAGTCGACAAATGTTTCAGTTAATGGGCTCTACGAAATTTAGGGTTACCGAGAAAAAATGAAACTTTGATCATCAATCAATCTATGTGGGAGGTACCAATAGGGGCATGGCTATACCGTCCATTTGAATTCTCGTAACAAAATTTATCAAATACGTGATGTGGGCAAAAAAGGTAAATTGCTTGGAAGATACGAACCTAGGATTATATGAGTTAAGCCAGTTATTTATATGGGAGGTACTAGAAAGGGCGAGATTGCTTGATCGATTTTTTTCTGATTTTATCGACGATAGAGAAAATCTAACCAGAAGGTGCAGAGGAAAAATTGCATTTCGTAAAATCAGTTAATCTGCGTGGGAGGCACCAGAAGGGATAATGCGGTATATTTTTATTGTCAGAACTTATTCTACAACATCTAGTTGTATTCAGTGGACTTACTGAAAGGTATGAACTTATGAATAACGTGTGTACTTGCCAGTCAGATAGACTGACATCGATCAATCAGCCTAAAGAGTCACGAACACTATTTGGTCAAAAGACACCTGGTACTTAACCGTTTACTTCTGCCTGTTATTCAAAAAAAGCGTTCCCTGTCAAAAAAAAAAGGAATGCCTTGTCCAGCGGATGCAAATCTGATTGAATTATTTCCAAGTATTTGAAAACAGATAGATAGGTAGGATAGGTAGATTATCTTACATCAAAAATTTATGCCAATAAACATTTCTTTTCTTCGCGAAATGGAAGACATCACGGAGTCTTCCTACCTAGTCATCATAAGAAATTAACGAGAATTCACATCTGGACGATATAATTTTCAAGAAACGAATTCCCTAATTGTGTACTTTAGTAACTAACAAATATTTACTCGATAAATGGCTTTAATCGACCCATTAAATATAATTGTTTTTGGGTCACACCTTGTATTTGCAGTATACTTCTGTATTCAAACGCTAAGACCAGTTTTTATTCTCTTCCAAGAGTTTGCATTCTGTTGCTTTAAGGGTTTTAAGAGCCTGGTCCTTACATAGTAGTTTTGGTCGCCTTCTACTTCATCGACCATCGGGTTCATTGTCGAAGTTTTTTTTCGATAGAGAGCTTTAGTCCATTTATAGAATATGTCCTAGTAAACGTAATTTCAGCGTTTTAAAAATGTGATCACGTCGATGCCAGTGTACAGTCCATATATCTTATGATTCATACTAGGGAGCGTTTTACACCCGAAGGCTCAAAGATATAGCGCTATGCAACAACATAATTAATTTCCAGGCTGACAACATTTACTCTATTTGTGAGCCGAGAGCGGGGAAGCTAAATTAATCCATCACTCCAAAATTATTACTTCCAACGGTCAAGCAGCGTTCATCGCAATAAATATCTTGACTTTGTCCTCGTTTACCGTCGAACGCTGGTTTGGTGAATCCTTCTGAATGTTTGAGAAGGCTGAAGTAAAAAAAAAGACTTTTTACTCATCGGAACTCATGAGTTGGCTTTGTAATCGTTTGCCGTCGAAAGCCTTTTTTGACTCCTTCGGTATGTTTGAGAAGGCTCAAGTAGCACCCATCCAAATAACATTTGGCTTCTATTAAAGACGGCAAAAGTTGTGATTACTGCAGCTTTCCTCATAAACATGTGGTGTTACAAAAAAACACTTTTTAGTCATCTGAACTAATAAGTTGACTTTTTTTTCGTTTACCGTCGAACGCCGTTTTAGTGCCTCCTTCGGAATGTTTGAGAAGGCTGTAGCAACACCCATAGTTTGCAACTAATGAAGTCTATATCATAAACGCTCCAAATAACATTTGGCTGAAGTTATGATTACTGCAGCTTGCCTCATAAACAAACATGGGGCACTAAAAAAGACCTTATTCATCGGAACTAATAAGTTGACTTTGGTGTCTCCTTCTGAATGTTTGAGAAGTCTGTAGCAACACCCATGGTTTGCGATTAATGAAGTCTATGTCATAAACGCTCCAAATAACTTTTGACTGAAGTTGTGGTTACTGCAGCTTGCCTCATAAATAAGCATGGGACGCTAATAAAGACTTTCTTTCTTTCTTTCTGAATGTTTGAGAAGGCTGTAGCAACAGCCACATTTTGCGATTAATGAAGTCTATGTCATAAACGTTCCAAATAACATTTGACTGAAGTTGTGGTTACTGCAGCTTTCCTCATAAACATGGGGTGTTAATTGCAATTCCTTCTAAACTTTTAACTGAACAGAACAACATCAACATATAGTACGTCTGGCATTAATTACTTCCTATTCACATGTGATTCTCTTCTTATAATTTAACAATCTAAAGCGGATGAGGAATAATATTGTTGGTCAACAACACAAATTGACCATTCTCTGTCCCGAAGGCTTTGTCTATAGGTGGCAATTACTTCCGTTTTCTATAATATCATGGGTTTACCAAAAAACAATAACAAAGAAACAATAATGTAAAGGCCTCCTCGCAGAGACAATTCTTTGCCTGCTATTGAACATTTTCAATTTGGCTTGCGGCATTCGTTTTTATGCAAATTGCAAAACATATTTGCAAATTCCACATAAAAAAAGAAAAGATAAAAAAAGAAAAAAAAAAAAATACGGTATAACTAAATCTAATAAAGTAGAAAAGAAAAACTAAACACCAGCATGTGATGACAGGAAATTCTGGTTATCTTTTTCCCTTCACACTCAGCAAAGCCACGAACGGAGCACTGGTCTTCGCCTGGGATCCAACATGTGATGCATTTAATGTGATTTTCATAGCCAGCAATATTGAATGATTTGCGATTTGCTTATATTGCAAATAAATGCGGTTCTTTTCGGATCGCGCCCATTGAAGCGACGGCTAGGACGGGAAATTTGCCATCACATAAAGTCTGCTATTTTACCATTCTTCAGCAGCATCTGGCCGTAGCTGTGAATGTGTCACTTAAGTAAAAGTAGTCATAGACTTCTTAGAAGATGGGGCATTAGCACCATCCGACAGACAATACTCGTTGCGGCCAGTCAGTGGTGACGCAGTCTGCCCGATGTGTTGCTTCTTGGTCTTTCTGTGGCTAAGTTGACACATAAAATATGCAAAATAATTTTGCTTTAAATATCTTCATCATCATCTGCCTCATTACGATGGGAGACTTAAATTGTGTGGTGCCTCTTTGTCTGGAAACAATGGCGCAAATTAAGAAGTTTCTTCTACAAACCCCTTTTGCAATACGTGAACATCTTCCCAACGTGCTAAGTGATTCTACAATAGTTTAACGCTTTGAAAATTATGTAATAAATATTTATTGATTATATGTAAGAGGGATAGAACAAGTTTGGGTCGTGTCGACTTCAAAACGAATCTAAATCACTTGTTTAATAACTCTATGAATTAGATTAACTTGAAAAAAAGAGCTTGCTAATGCACTCCTCTAAAAAAATTTGAATATCATGTTTCGAAATGGTCCCTAATATATTTTAGTGATGACGAATGATAAATTTAGAAGCATTTCCTAAAAAAAAACGGACAAAAAGTATGGTTTTCTTTAACTACAATATCTGATATTCTTTTTGAGTTGCAATAAGTAGATATAACAGAAATACACCAGTCATCGAGTTATGAGAGAAAACCTTTTAAAGTTTGTTTTATGCCTGAGATTTTTAACAATTTTTCGAGGGTTTTTGATACGTGTGTTTTTGCTGAATAAAAATGTTGCATTAAATTTTGTTTACGAAATGGAATTTTCGCTCCGAAAACGTTTATGATGTTGCAGAAAGCTTTCGGTAAACAGATTTCGTTGAAAAGAAATTTTTGTAATAAACAGTTCAAATAAAACCGAGAATGAGTTGAAGATCAAAAGGGCCTCAGACTACTATTAACTTCTACTGATGAAAGTTACGTCGGAAAAATCACACATTTGGCACTCAAAAACGCGCCGACAAGACCGACATTGCTTGCTGGTAATGTTGGCATTTCAAACAGATCAGTCAATTCAATTCTATAAGATATTTTGGGACTCACGTGTGAGAAATTTCGGTTGGTTCCAAAAGCATTCAATTTGTCGCTTTCCATGCGCCAGTTGTTTTAAAAATCAATGTTGGCTATGCGGACAGTTGTTTTCAACTATGATCAACTATACTGTTTGAGTTTTATGCATTATTTGCGGGGAGTTATGCGTATAAAAGGAACAGCCCTTGGGGTTTGTACCACGACAATACGGTATTTCATAAAATTTATCGACAAAAGTTTAACTAATATCGTATTCGGCTGATTTGCATTGTGTGACTTCTGGCTTCTGGTTAAACTTAAAAAAATCGTAAATGTAAAGTGCAGCGCGCTCTGGAGGTCATACCGAGAGATGACTATTTGCAATATTGGACTAATTTGTAGCAAAAGTGTATCATGTTCAGATGGAATATTTTGACGGCGATAAAATGGATTTGGTAAATAAACAAAGATTTAAAGGTAATTTTAGGAAGGTAATTTTTGCTTTTATTGTACGAGTATTATATGTATAGGTAATTTATAAAGACTTTTCTTAGCATCACTGGTCTTTAATGGGTTAAATCTAATATTATTTCAAACGAACGTGAAGATAATTTTGATGTTCGTCGGTGATAATCGCTATATTCCGTACGTATGAAGTAGGAACGAATATGAGAACGAGCGCCTTTTATCTCTGTCCCTTAAAATTGGTTTGTGATGTTTTTGTACTTAACGATTCATTTGTTTGCATTAATGATTGATTAAATGTCTGTAATGTAAATGAAAGATTTCTACTACTACTTCAAATATGAGATGAAAGTGGAGGCATTTAAAATTTTATAAAAATCTTATCTAGGACATAAAACAAGCCTTAAAGTTACTCCACGTACAGGCACAGTACGAGCATATTTGTATTATGTGAGGTTACTCATAGCAGAACAAGTAGAATTTTGGGTGTGTTACTTAAGAAAATCGCATTTTTAAAAATCTTTTGACAAACAGGGTCTTAGGGTGGAAATATTTTAGGAACTGGATACATTTGCTTATTTCTTTTTTGTATCCATACAAGCCTTATATGTAAAGCCTTATATAAATTGAATAAAACACTCAAATTTGCATCATATATTAAAATTGGAATCGAGAAATTGGTCTTTGTCATTTAATTTTTATAGATAATTTCATGTAAATGTTGCCCCCGGCTATGTCTCAAAACGGATTTTGGTTAATCGGGACGACTGATTGAGCAATTAATCGTACATCCCTATTTAAAATGACTTAATTTCATCGATCCCTTGAATGTCGTTGTAATTGATTTTGATAATATTAATTTATGGATAGTATTAGTGTATTTTTACAAATATAACTGCGATTCCGGTATTCCAGAAATTCATGATTCTGCCTCTAAGACTCCGCTTCTACAACTTTGTTTGTTTTGCATTTTTATTTATGCTTTAAGCACTCAAAACTGTATTATTGTCAATTTTAATAGAATTTTTCTAAAAGGAAAATAACATTCACAGAGTAAATAGCGAAGGACATTGCCTCCAATGACAAATCCATTTGCCACTTACGGTGCATTTGTATTGCTACAATACTACACTTGCTTGCTACAATTTTTAAGAACCGCAGAATGTGTGCTGCGGCGAATAATTGTTCGGTGAAACAAAAGAGAACAATTATAAACATTCTGCACATGCCATTCTAATTCTTTGGTTTGTGAAGTACTTGCAAAAACGCTTTCACGAAAATCTTTGTAAGATTTAAATGCATTTCAACCGACACCACCGTACCGTCAGCAAACATTAATAGTTTTACGTCTCACATACGCTCAATGGGAGAGAAAGGCTAACTCTTACTGAGTACACTCAAGGAATAATAGGTTTAAAAGCATATTGTATATCGTTCGGAATTAACAGAGCCCATATAAAGATATTAAAGCTGAAACAATGTCAAATATTTAAAGACATTTCAATTGTGGGATTAACAAAATTTAATATTTGTTCATGTATCGTCGTTGCCCCCTATCTCATGAAATATGTAGTGAGTTAGGAGCTGGCCACTTTTGTCTTATTGTATAGAATTTAAAGTCGCAGGAAATGTCGCAAGTCATTCTTCTTTCCTTCTACTCACCAAAATTTTACTTATTTTCTAATAGTTGAGTGTAAATGTTTTATTCCTTGGCTATAAAATCAACATATGGAGCATTTTCCTTTTGCAATAATTTCCTCTAGAAGAAGTCAAGAATTTAGATTCTCCTTCCCACTCCCTCCTCCCTCCTCCCTATTCCATTCTCTTCTAGCCATTGTGGCTGCGGCAACATTCTTTACATTTCATATGGAAATAAATCATGTGTTGCAGCTGCAAGTTGTATTCCAAAACACAACAATTTGTTTGTGACGATGTGACGGCGACGGCAAAAAATCCCATAAAAAAATCTCTGCCAACTTGAAATCAGTTCAAGTTTAAAACAGTTAAGTCTATTTTACTATTTCTTCATCATGCAACGGCGAACGGACGACAATTTCAAGTTTTCTTTTGCTTCAAACACAAAGTAAGCGATTAATGCCGTGAACAACAGGAAAATCCAGTGGAAATAGTAAAAGTTTTCATATGATGGCTGGTCGTTATTACAATGTTTGCAGTTTTCCTCTACAGTTTTCCTCCTTTTGAGTGAAATTTTTGAAAAGAATTAAATGAATCAAAATAGTTAAGTGAAATAAAATTAATTTTATACGGTAAGGAATATCATCAAATCCTTACAATCACTTCAGGTTCTCATTACCGTCCAAATTTTGCGATTCAATATTTCAATGCTTTCATTTGGATACTCAAAACGAGATATGGGTGGGGGAGTCTCTCAAATTTAATGAGATTACAGCTGTTCTATTTTTGATCACTCGACTACTCGAATTATTCTTCAGACACATCGCTGTGATCGACACTCAAAGAAGAATTTGATGACTGTATCAGGGATCATGATCATATACACGATAATCGTGTGTACTAACCATCGTGCAACGACTGTTCATGCTCCTTTCATTTTTCCCGAAATGTCAAATCTACAAAAAATTAAAATTTTTAATTTTTTAAAAAAATTAATAACTTTTAATTAAAGAAATTATAATAAAATTATTATTGATTGCTTCAAATTTCTGAACTCGCTGACGGTCGAGTTAATAAAAAACTAATGCGTATGAATGGTATAAAGCATTCAAAAGCGATTGAGATGTGATGGAAGATTGACTTTATTCTAGTTGGGCCTCAACTGAAGTTAATACCGATAAAGTGATTAAAACGTCATTTGATCTATTCGTAGAATTTCCCACGATTTTTTGAAACGCTGTGCCTTGCCAAATATCCCGAAATAACTGGTATTTCTTCAAAAACTCAATCGCATAAAGGTCATTAAGGACATGCTAGAACAGGTCAATTCAGAGCTCACATTAGTAGAAAATAACATCAATGGCAATAAGACACGAGTTAACAAGTTTGACGTGAAAACCTACCAATAAGTTTCGAAATGACGCCTTCCAACTGAGTTTATACCGAAAAAACTAAGTCAAAACCGAACTAATGTTGACGGGTTTCTTTGATTATCGCGGCGTTGTGCAACCGAAATTTTTCTCCCCAGGTTCAGATGATAGATAAAGAATATTATCTGTGAGTTGTAGTGCATTTGAGAGTACAAATTCGTCGAAAAATATCTGATTTATGGAAAGAAAACTCATGGATTTTGCACCATCTCACGTGAACGAATTCTTTGCCAGGAATCCAATAAATATCATCGAACAACTACCGTGTATACCTGATATGGCCTGACTTTATTGTTGGCTGTCATTTGTGTATTATTTCAGAAAGAAGCACAATGCGACAAATTTGAATGAATAAGAAGTATTATGTGTTTTATTGGCCAATTTCCCGATCTTTTTTTTACAGAATATATACTTTAATTAAAATAAATAAAATGTCAGAAGAACAGCAGATTAGATTCCGTTCATATGGCTCTGAGTTGATTTTTTTTTATACATTTAGTCATTTGTAGCAAAGATAATGTATTTTATATTTATTTATTTATTTCGCTATGGGGAACGATCAGAGAGCTAGGAGAGTTGTTGATCCCGTTCTTTTCAATACTCTCTTTATGAGATAACTACATAAATTTTCATATTTCGGTTACTATTTTTGCAGATTATACTAAGTTGATCACTACATATGACGTTAAAACCCATTAAACTATTGAAGTCCTACGTGCTAAAGGGACTGAGAGGGAACAAAACTATGCTTTTGAGTAAACGTTATAAGCAAGCGAAATGCACTCCAAAGCAAAATAAATTATCTATGTGTATACATCTCTCTTTACTACAGAGGTGATGAAAACGTATTATAATCATGATCGTACGTTCCACTATGTGAAAAACGTTTTTGTTTAACTGTAATTTTTGTCATATAATATTTAATTATTTGATGTTATATTTTACTACAATTGCGCAGGTAATATTGGTCCAATAATTTCGTTTATTTTGTAAGTAATTGTTATGGCATTTTACGGCCCTAGATAATGAGTGATATTGTGTTTTTCTAAATTGCGGACAAAATGTGCCATACGGTAACTTTGTTCACAGAGAGTCAATCATCAATATACATCTCTTGTCTTTTTAAATGAGAACCATGAAAAATCTCTGGCAATTAGAAATCAGTTTAAAAAAGAGTTGCCAGTTTGGCATAGTGGATACTTTTTATTTTTCAAGATTTCGCTTGAACAAACCTTTGACATTTTTTTAATTAGATTTTTAGCTTCGATTTTAAATTTTTGCTAAGATCAATGGTTTGCTAAAAATCGTCGTGATCCTTTAATAACAAATTATGTTAAAATAATGTCGTTTTTTAAACTGCAGATTAAGTTCGACCTTAACATGTGGTTCGCCGAGATACAATATTTTAGTCATTATTGAGAAGTATGTTTTTGTAAAAAATGTTTACTATGTTGGCATTTCAACGGACCTCAGAGATGTTTATTTGCAAAAATTTCTGAAGAAGTTTCACAGGATATCTCCAGATTTAGAAGCTAATCAGAGGAATTTTCGTTTTTCATGATATCCAAAAATCGCTGTGTATAAGAAAATATCATTTAAAATTTCTTATACTTAATACAGATGTTTCCAAAAATGTTAATGTGATATGTCTAAAACTATATTCCAGTTGTTACAAACAATTTACAGTTTTAACCACCACGACTGAGTTGTTCAAAATCAAAAGATTCGCCTCGAGCCAGAGTAGGAGTTGAAATCGACTTTTTTTTTATCACGACTCTGACACCTGGAATTTAAAAAGTTAATCAAATTAAAAGAAAAAGTTGGACAGGCGTCATAAATTCGGATAGGTCGAAGTTTATGTCGATATACCGATTCATTGCCAATTAAGTGCGCGTGTCAAAAATCGTTTCTTCCAATACATAAATTATCGACTTTGCTCGATTTTCCACCTGCAATTCGTATTTTTTTAGTATTTTTGAATAAATGGCAACGGGACCTTTAAAAAGCATATGAGATGTGTTGGTCCTTTCCGGTTTCTATTAGTTAAGCTAAGCAGAAGCTTTAGTTAAAGCACCCTTAAATGATATCAAGAGTTTATTATACGCAGCATAATAATTCAATTAAAACTCAGAGTTTAAAATGTCAAAATTTTTGTATGAAAATAGCTTTACTCTACCATGACACTAAAAACATACCGCCACTATTTTACAAAAGATAAGTTATGTTTGAAACGGCCAGATGTGAAACGTCAAATTGTAAGGTTAAACATATGGCAACGTCATAACTGTGAAATAATAGTGATTTTGTATCAAAAATATTATCACCTACAAATATTGTATTTTTTAGCCGAATAACTATCATACGTGAGAATCTGTGGGTTACTTCTAAAATTTAAAGAAATCTATAGCTGAGGCGAATTAAATCGAATGCTTGCGAAAGCATAAGATGACGCTGTTTTAAGTGATAGAAATTGCTGTGAGCGATCTCAAAAGTTTAAGTGCGGTGGTTTTGACGTTAAAGAGAAAGAATGTAGAATAAGGTGAGACTGCTTTAAGTGAGAGAATTTGTTGTGAATGATCTCAAAAGTTCGATAGTGCTTCTGACGTCGAAGACAAATAATGTAGCGGAAGATCGAAAGTGTAGGTGGACGCGAAGGGAGATATTAAAGAAAAATTTGTGCAAAACGCAGGAAGAACTTGCAATTACATTAGAAATGACTCAACGAGCAATTTCACGTCGTGCAAAATATTTGGGAATGATCCGAAAGGAACTAAATTGAGAACAATTGGGGACTGACCCATAGAAATATTTTCCAGTCATAAAGAAATGACTTTACTCATTGTATAATCACTAATGATGACAAATTTATCCACTACACTAATCTAAAGAGGAAATCGTGAAAATCGTTATTGGTGTTCTTTGCCGAACACAATTGCTGATTAATCAATGTAAAACGATATTCTAATGCAAGTTAATGCTCAGTCTCGTATTGTGACGCCGGTCAAAACCCTCAATTGGGAAGTACTCCGCACTTCCCGTATTCATTATCCCGTATTCATCAATTGTTCCGTTTGACAACACACTTTTAATTTTCAAAAATTCCGTGCGATAGAAAGAAAGTTTAACCAGTTGCTTTTCATTTTGTTAATATTCCAATCCCTGTTGTTATTTACGAGGGCGGTCTCAAAACTAGCTGACCTGATGTATAGATGGTGCCAGGAGTGGTGAAAACTTTCAACCTTATAAAACATATGTTTTAAGTTTCAAGGCGCTATGTTGTTCAGTATTTTTATTTGAGCCATCAAAAGTAAACGACCTCAGTGAATTTGTAAACATGGAAAAAATTGGTCATCGTTATGTAATTTAATATTTCCATTTGAAAAGTCTCAGTCCAACCTGTATTAAAGCCGAGCCAGATTTCACTTTGGGGAGTTTGCATTTCGTTTACGATTATAAACTATTCGACAGCAGAGTTTAAACGAGGCGGTACTAGGTGCCAAGATGAACACCTTAGTGGTCGAAAAATGTAGGTGTCCACGCCACGGTTACGAAAATCCACAAAATGGTATTGGATGATCGTCAGCTGAATGTGCGTGAGCTAGCTGAAATGATAGGTATTTCAGAAAGTGATATACATCGTGTATTGACCGAAGATTTTAAGATGAGAAAGCTGTGTGCAAGACGGGTGCCGCGCTTGCTTTCAATAGAGCAAAAACTGAAGATGCTTCAGAAGAGTACTTGCAATATAAAGACGAATTTTTTCAAATATCATGTTAATTTATTGCAGCATTTAGGTGATGAATTTATGGAAGGAAAGCCGCATTTGGTGATTAAGATAATGCTTCAGTTCACTGGTCACTATTGCGATGGCCAAAATTACTGTATTAAATTTCGAATTGTTTCACTACGCATCTTATTCGCCAGATTTAGCTCCCTCGGGTTATTTTCTACTTCCAAACTTGAAATAATTACTCGGTGGTAAAAGATTTCAAAACAATGAATAGGTGGAGTCTGCGGTTGATGGCTATTTTAAGGGGTTTGACATTTTTTACTATAAATGGGGTATAGAAGCTATTGAATATAGTTGGAAAAAATGTATCGAGCTAAAAGGAGATTATGTTGGAAAATAAAGAAAATGCTTCTAAACTTTTTTGTGTTTTCTTTGTTAGGGTGTTGGGGCCATCCTTATACTTTCACTTGACACACTTCTTCGAATAAAAGGGAGGCCCAACATTTTCTCATTTCGATTAAAATTTATTACAACTTTTGTTGGTTTTGGGGAAGTGAACGCATTTTTGAAAAAAACTTGTAAAAGTTGTACATATAGAAGAAAATATCATGTATTACATTGCAAAATAATATTTTTACATTTTTAGAATAATTCAAATTTAAGAGTTTGAATGAAAATCCAGAGTTTTTCAACAAATACGCAACCAAAAAAAAAAAAAAAAACTGTTTTATTTTCTATTTTATTTTCTTTAACACGTTTTTTTACATTTTGGCATTTTTTTCTGCGTATAGAATTACATCCAGTGATCGAATTTGTGTCTAGAGTGAAAATTGAGACTATATCACGATAATTTTCCATATTTTTGTTCATATTTTTATAGATTTACGAGTGTATTATAAAAATCGGTATAATCAAAGTTACACATTATGAAAGAGAGCGTGAGCGTACAAATTTATGCTTGACTTAGCGTTCAGACTTAATAAAATTCACTCCAGAGGCAAATGCAGAGTGGTGTCTGACAATATTAACTGTCACGCCTCTTTAGAAAATCTTTTGGCAACTCTACGCCAAAATAGACAGATATTCGCATCGCTCTTAGTATTTTATCTTATCAGTCAAGTCCTGACATTCTAAACGAGTGGAACTTGCACGGACATTTCGTTAAAAAAAAAAAAATCTTTAAATATGGACAAATGGCAGAATAAAGTTGCCGTAGTTACGGGAGCAAGTGCGGGCATAGGGGCGGCATGCTGCAAAGCCTTAATTGACAACGGAATGGTTGTTGTGGGTTTAGCTCGACGTCCGGAACTAATTGCAAAAATGCGTGATCTGTGGCCGTCCGATGAAGAGAAACAAAATCGCTTACATGCAATCAAATGTGATGTATGTCAAGAATCAGACATAGTCGCAGCATTTGATGGCATCGCCAAAGACTTTGGGCCAATAGCTGTGCTTATTAATAATGCTGGCATCTTGCGGAACACCGAGTTGTTAAGGGAAAACAACACCGAAGACTTGCGTGCCATTGTTGACACCAATATCATGGGAGTAGCACTATGCACACGTGAGGCCTTTAAGACAATGTCTAAAGATCCTCAAGGTCTTGGTCATGTTATCATCATCAATAGTGTGTCTGGCCACAAAGTGTTAAATTTCCCTGACATGTCCATTAATATGTATCCAGCTTCCAAGCATGCCATTACTGCCATGACGGAAGTTTACCGTCAGGAATTTTTGATGTTTAACACTAAAATTAAAGTTACGGTGAGTTTGTGAGGTTAATTGAAAGGAGTTTCTTAAAAAGACTTTTCACTCTCTCGGTAACAGAGTATTAGTCCCGGTATTGTTCGTACAGAAATTTTCAGCCAACGTGAATTGGTCAAAATGACGGATTTTCCATTTTTGGAGGCATCAGATATAGCGGACGCAGTGGTCTATTGTCTGCAGACACCGCCTCACGTGCAGGTATTTAAGTGTAGAACACATTTTAATTCAAACACGTATCAGTGATATTTTCTATTAATTGTAGATTCACGAAATGATTATCAAACCCATTGGGGAGAAGTTCTAAATTTGAGCTAAGATTCAACTTACCATTAATTGTAAAATAAATAAAATACTAAACCTAAGGTCCCACAGTCGTGTAGGACCTTTTTGTGGGCTCCACATCCTGGAGCTGTATCGTCGGATCGTAAATCTGCAAATAAAAGTCACAGAGAGAAAATGCGGTTATTTATTTTGTTCTGTTTATTGATTGAAAATTTATAAGGTATAGTGGTAATAAGGAATCGATTTTTTTCAGCAGCAGTTTTCAACAGCAATGGCTTTAGAAAGATAAGAAAAACTACTCAGTCAGTTTTATGTTTGATTGACAAAGAGAAAATTGCTTGATTGTTTGATAAAGAGAAAGACAAAGGCCAAAACGTAAGCTAGGCGACTGAAAATGTGAATAGTGTTTATGGTCCTGATATTGTAACAGCCAATCATGGGTAATTTTGGTATAGTCGTTTGTGTTCCGTAATTTTTGTTGGCAAAGATGCATCACTTCATGGAAGGCCGATTATTGAAAATGTCGAAAAAATAATAGAAATCATCAGATCCGGCTGTTATTTAAAAACTGTTTGCCCAGCAGCTTAATATCGCATAAAAACCCATTCGGAACCATGGTTCCCTGAGG
>JAHXMU010000012.1:317822-399922 GCA_019455685.1 Philornis downsi
GAAGTTTGGAAATAGAAAAAAGTTCGAGGGAGCTAAACCTGGAAAATAAGGTGCGTGATGAAGCAATCCTAACTGTAATTCATTAATTTTGGACATCGCAATATCGGATGTGTGATCTGGAGCATTGTCTTGATGAAACAACACTTTTTTCCGCCAAATGTGGTAATTTTTCCATGATTTCATCAACCCACTGCTTTAACTTGTCTTTTGTCTCAGATGGGTAGTGGTGGACCCAATGTCTTATCCATGGTTATAAATCGATCTTTTATTGCGGTAAAACATTGCCCAACACTCTATTGAAGCAAGCTCTATTGAAAGCAAACGCGGCACCCATATTGCGCATAGCTTTCTCATCTTCAAACCTTCGGTCAATATCCGAGTATATATGAAATGCCTATCATTTCAGCTAGCTCATACTCACTTCCAGCCGACGATCATCAATAGCAGTTTGTGGGTTTTCTTAACTGTATCTGGCGTGGACATCTCAATTGGTCGACCACTACGGTGTTCGTTTTTGTAGCTAGTGCTACCTCGTTTAAACTCTGCTACCCAATATTTTACAGTCGTAAACGAAGTAGCAGAATAGAATCTAGCTTGATTGGACTGAGACCTTTCAAATGGCAATATTGAATTAATTAAATTAAAGGTGTTAAATTTTTTCCACGTTTACAAATTCATTGAGATCGTTTAATTTTGATGGCCCAAATAAAAATATTAAACAATGTGGCGCATTAAAACTTAAAATATATGTTTTATAAGGTTAGACTCAAAGTGATCAACAGGTTAACGACGATTACGAATGACATTTTGGGAAGCTTTTGTTAGATTTGTCGATTGCTCGACTAGTCGAAGTGTTCGTCATACCGCCGTTCAAATATCGGTGGTATCGGGGTTCGAAACAAGGATCGTACGCCGGTTAGTGCTGAGAAATTTGGCAACTATTCGGTACTATTAGAGAGAAATAAAATTTCGGTAAAATCGGTCAATGATAGGTGCTGAATTAGAATGAATTCAGTTCAATGGCTTAAAAGACACGAAGCTGAGATTGTATGGGTTAAATCGATAATTTGTGTGGGAGGTATGCTTACTTGTAATCTCTCATTTTTTACCAATACTATAAATCCACTGGATCAACAACTGCAGTTTTTAAATACTGCAGTTTTGTAATAAGAAATTACAGAAGTTAGATAGAATTTCGGGAGATCGGCCATGGGTATTATCATTTTTATTCAATTTTTATTCCCAGACCTTATTTTAGGCAAACGTTGAATGTGTACCAGATGATGGCAGGCTTAGTTTAACTGAATAAAATATATGAATGTAACAATAGAAAAAGTTAAATATATCATTTGTATGGGAGGTATTAGAAGGAGCGCGATTAATTTTGTAGTTTTTTTTTTTAATTTTTGCCAAGCATTACAAGAAAATTATTGCCGTCCATGAATTAGAAGTTACGGTAGAAAATTTGAATTTGGGAAAATCATCCAATTGGTATGGAAGTTAACAGAAAGTTCGGATTGAACTTTCTATAATCTTTATCTACTATCTGTCAAAATATTAGGCTCTACCAAGTTTTAAGAAGCTTCACAAAATTGTGGACAGTTATCATGTCTACCAGCCAAACAGCTGGACAGATGAATGGACGACATTCTATCGGCTTAGAAAGGCCTGAAATTAATATGACCAAAAAAAAAAAAAACATGGCGTTGCAGATGTTCTGTTTTGGCTGTTACATTTTCTGCCATAGATTTATACTTTCATTCCTTTACTCCTTCCCTATGAAATCGTATACAGCTTCGCTTCATTCCTTAGTTATATTATCGATACTTTTTCAATAAGGCACATATCGTATGAGATTTTTTCTGCAATTTTGGCGACTTAATTTGTCGATCATAATCATTTACATTTCATAAAATGTACAACTTTGTCGGCATGAAATTCTAAATAGTACAAAATTAAAAAACTGACGACAGAACTTTACATAAAACAATTGGTCATCATTTCTGAAGCTAAATTTTTCTAGCAGACACAATTATATTTTTTCAAGAGCAAATTTTTAAGTGGCAACACCAGCATATTTTTTTAGTTGGTTTCCAGCACTGAAATTGAAATATCTTAAATTTTTACGTCATAATATGTTCGATAATACATTTGTAAATTTGAGAAATGAAATAGTAATAAAAAAGACAGAATTTTAAAATTTTACAAATATTATTATTATTATTATTATCGAACGTAAAGGGTTATCCATTTAGTGGTTTCAAAACTACCGGTCTGGCAAGGCTGTCAGCTGTTAAATACCTGTCGTCTCAAGTGTTATTTATTTAGTGAAAGGTTAGGATCGTTCCATAACCAAAAAACGCATGAAAATAGTTCAAACTTACTAAAGAAGCGGGGATTCAAACGTGAGCTTTCAATAGAACAAAATTTTCTTCGGCGATGAAGCTCATTTCTCACTCGGTGGTTACTTCAACAAGCAAAATTGTTGCATATGGGGCTGGGAGAACCCAGAAGTGGTTGTGGAAAAGCCATTGCATCTGGAAAAAGTGATTTTTTGGCGTGCTATATGGTCTGGAGTTGTTATTGGGCCGTATTTATTCGAAAATGATGTTGGAGGAACCACTGCTACAAACAATCCATAGGCGATCATTAAAATGACGTTGTATCTCGTACATAATGGCAAGCTCCAAGCATTATAATGAAATAATTGTGTCACCGAAATCATAGCTTTATGTGTGTTTTATTTAACTTTACTGGAAACCCAAAAATTGACAATCCTTTATATACAGTTGAACTTCTTTAACTCGAATCACCATTATCCTAAAATAAAATCCGACTTATGGAGAATTCGAGGAGATTTCGAGTTATGGAATTGCATACATATACTGTACATTTGTTAATTTTTAGTCCTAAGAAAACACACGCCCAGCATCAAAATTAAATCAGTTTTATTTTAGACATACATACATACACAGATATATTTATTTGAATGGGTTCTTTTTTGTCGTGAGTATGTAGTAACTCTATTTTATTTAGCGCTTTATAGTGCTCATCGTTTGTATTTTCATTTGTTTGTAAATACAAGTATAAATTGTTTAAGGAATCCTCCACAGTTTTTCTGGATGGTTTTCTGATAACTTCTTCCACTGAACCCTCCTCATCACTATGTGATAAGCTTTCAGTATTAGTTATTAAATGGTTAGAGCACTGTTGGACTATATCGTCATCTGTAGAATAACTTGATATAACAACATCATCATCAACTTCAATGTAATCGAGAAGAGTCCCATTGGAAGTTATATGATTCAAACTTAGCCAGGCTTCATAGTTCGCTTCAACAAAGTTGAGATCTTCATTAGGATTGCTTAAATTCGACATACAGAAGCTTGTGCCATCATTTTTATTTAAGTTATGGAGAAATTCAAGTTATGGAGGTTCGAGTTATGGAAGCAAAACTAAAGGGAATTCACCACATAAGCGCTCTTGACACTAGATTTGGTTCGACTTAAAGAAGATTTTAACTTATAGAAGTTCGAGTTATAGAAGTTCAACTGTATATATGTATAATTATCTTATAAGTGCTTTTTAATTTAAAGTCACATTAGCTGCATATGATCTACTGTCTATTTATCAAAAAGAAAATTTTGTACACCATCTGGCTATGATTATCTACAGCACACATCTCGTCCGTCTGCCATTGGCCCTAAATTCGTTCCATTAAAAGATCATTCAAAACCATGATCATTACTAATTTGTGGTCATACATGCAACATTTTGGCCCACACCCATCATCATCATCGGAATGAGCGAGCCCATAATATAAAGTTTTAACATCGATTCAATATAAGTAGAAGAAAAAGTACAAAGTCATAAAAGAAAATTGTACAAAGTCGTGAGCCATAAACATAACACCGCGCACACCGCCGACAACAATGGCCAAGATGCGCCACAAAATATTGCACAAAGTAGAGGGTATGAAAGAACAGCAATAACAATTTGTAAGTACAACAAACACAACAACTACTGATGTGGCCTCTGCTCCATTGGAGCTGCTGCACATTTCCAACTCTGGTAGTTCTTGCCTTGGAACAATGGGAACATTTGGAACAGCAACAATACGTGCATTTGTGCGCTCACTCGCTCATTCATCCATTCACATATCAAACCAAACTGGCCGCGGAGTGTGCGATCGGCGATCAAAGCGATTGTAAATGTAATTATTATGACGAGCCAATTTTGATCATCTTCCCCTTTCCTCGTTGATCCCATCGGAACATCAACAACAACAAAAATCTAGGGCCTATGGCGAAAGTGCTCGTAATAAACATAACAAAGCCACAGCGCCTTGTGCAGTTACCTCAATTCCTCCCCTTCGTCCGTTGCTGGCATCAACAAACATCTTCCCTGCCTATTGGATGGCATGACCACAAACAAAGTGCAAGAGGTCGCTCAAAAATGCCTTAAAAGCTTTTGCATCGAAAGTTCCAATTTCGTTTAAACTCTGTGTTCTTTTTTGTTGTTGTTTGAGAACTAATTTAAATTGGCAGAAAATTTTTCGTAAAGACAGCAAAAGTCGGCTGGAATGAGGGGAGGAGAGTATGGAGGAGCCACTTCAATATGAAATGAAATCCATGGGAATTTACAATACAAAGGAGCACTCAATAAAAGAAACGGCCGAATACAAGAAGATACATCAACTTATTCGACGGTTCAATTAGTGAACTATTGATTTCTTGAAATAAACGGACGGATTTTGGAACAAATTAAAGGGCACCTGACGTCCTTTGCGATCAAGCCATACGGAGTGCATAGATTTTATGCTTCAGAATTCGAAGGCTTTCAAATATTTAAGAACATTGTAGTTGAAATTGGGGGAAAACTCTATTTTGGATCATTTTGTACGTTTACGGAAACTTATTCTGTCGCACAGTGAGGGAAAAATAAATTTTTTGGGCAAATCATAGATTTTGTAACAATATACAAGTATTATTTTTAAAATTTGACCAAATCTCGATCCACACTTATTAATAGGCCGAAGAAGGCTTAACAAGTGATTATTTTTTGAAGTGATAAAAAAAATCGAAAGGATGAAAGGAAATGAAAAATATTTCTATTGGTTTCTCACAAATAGCTGGACCGTACATAAATTTTGAGGCAGAAAAAATATTTTCTACTCTATTAGTGAAATATATAAAAGAAGTACAAGAGTACATTCGAATTTCAATTTTGCTTTTTGCCTAAAAACGAAGAATTTTAACCAAAACTGATTCCGGGGAATTCAAGATTAAATTCCGTTTTTCCGAATTTCTTTTGATCTGCGAGATATTACAAAGCAGATCATATCGACAGAACGTGACAATAATATGTGTTTTAAATCAAGAATTATGAAGAATTTGAGTGAGAAAAGGCAGAGTGATGATTGCATATTTGTCTGAAATGTTAGATAAATGTGATTTGAATTAGAAAACAGAGTTGTGGCAAGTTTGTTCCAAGAAAAGCGCAGCACTATCGCCAATTTATATAATCGATTACTTCTGGATACGGTTTAAATGGTTAAACGTAAGTTTAGAAACCCAGCTATGACTTGACATTCAATTATATAAGATATAGTACATTTAGAAGGTCAATTGTCGAAAATGTCGATATATTAATAGTAATCGTCAAGTTCGACCGCCACGCAAGCAATGTTTCGATTATCCAGGAGCTATACATTGCACAAAGAACTGTTTGGAACCACTTAAATAAGGTTGGATAAAAAAAATATCTTGACGTATGGCAGCCACACGAATAAACGCAGAAACCTCATGGACTGAATTTTCAATTGACGAATTGCTGCTGAATCGCAAAAAAAGCCCGCGAATTCCTGAAATGGATGGTGACTGCTGGTGAAAATCCAATCATTTACGACAACATCAAGCAAAAACGGTCATGGTCAAACCGTGAACAAGATTGACAATCAAGAAAGCTCTTTCTTATGTGTCTTTATAGCCCGGACTTGGCACTAAGTAATTACCACATGTTCCTGTCTGTGGCTAATGAATTTATTGGCAAAACATTCGCCTTGAAAGGAGCTCGTAAAAATTGACTGTACACTTTTTATCGATAGGAAAAAGGATTTCTATGAAAGAATCATAATCGAATTACCTTCAAGTTATCGAAAAAGAAAACATTGCATATTTGGTCTAAATCGGATCATTCTAACTATGCTAAATATATCCTTCAATGCCATCCAAAAACAATTATATTTCTTTGCACTACACATTGTAGTTCGAAGGTATCAAAAAAGTAATGAATCTTCTATACTGTAATGAATCAGCAATCTAAATGTAATATAACTGTAATGAATCTTTTAGGTTCGGCAACGCTTGATTGCTTCCTTTGGAAATTGAAGGGACAAAGTGTGATTGGCGTTTTTTCGGAAGATTAAATACAGTTTCTGGAAGATATTTAACATAGTTTAAAGAAATTTTCGATAGTTTTGCCACATTGAAATGTTCCCCTTTAGAAAATGACAGAATTATGCATATTAGGCAGTCAATAGTTTACAAACCCTTCGAACACGATAAAACTTTGGACGTGGTAAAAGATGTATCTACTAAGGTCTATTTGAGAATATTATTTAACGAGCTATCGAAAATTGAGAAGTGGGATCACATTTGAGGTTCAATATTTTTTTTATAATACCTTTTTATAAAGACACTAAGTTAGCGACAGTTGGAACAACAACTTTCGTTTTCTTTTGGCTAAATATGTTTCGGAACCCTTTATTCCTCTGATAATGCCGCAAGCAGTCTAAATATTTACCATTTCCGAACTAGTCAACATTCTTCGTTGTATGATTTTCATCTTAGCTATATCATGTGGAAGTACGAACACGTTTAAACTCATATACCGAGCAACATACTATTCGCTCCTGATTCGATGGCTGATTTTATAAACCACAAACTTTTTTCTTTAATTCATACATTTCCATTATCCTCATTTGTTCATCTTATTCGGCATTTCTCATTTCAACGATTACGCGAACGATTCGGCCTGCTCAGCAGTACATAAACTGTAATGTGAGCATTTTATGTCGATGATTAAAAATTAATTGTTTACTTTCACAGTTCTCGATTTTTTGTAGCCGCCAAATTCACAGAGGAGGAGTAGAAGGAGGTTTCATTCGGAAAACCGAAAAAGCTTTTATGTCAAATTTAAGCACTTTATATGAAATTTTATTGCATGTGCCTTATAATAAAGTTGTATTGCCACAACGTTAAGAATGTCTCGACAAGCGGTAACATGGTCATAAAATTGTTTCCATGAAGCTCTGATACCAAATCCGACAAGGGCCCCAGCCATCGTAACCACCACCCGGAGGGTTAAATGCAATAAAATTAAGAATTTGCTTTGCTTCTTTTTTTTTTTTTGATACGAGCTTAAAGCGTAACCAACATTTTTAAAATTTATTGGATATTTAGAAATTATTGACTGGTTTTAAGTCGTGTTCATGGCATGAGCGATCTGTTGTTTGGCGACTGTGATGTAGGGGAATATGATCGATATTAAAATGGCTTCTATTTCGTTTTATCTAATGTTGCAACGACGAACTATCGTATGGTGTTAGTGAAAATAATTGTTGTAAAACAGGGTTTGTCAAAAATATGTACGCACAATATTAATTCTAGCGACTGAGATGGTGATTGAGGAAATCGAATAACTTACATTATCGGGCACAAAGAAAGTTAGAAGGCGCTAAGCTGCATACTTCCGAGATGGCACAGCTTACTGCACGAAACTTGCTCCACTACTATAACAAAAAGACCCTGATAGTGATGTTCCCAACAGTGGCAATATATTGCGCATTACCAGGCAATACCTGGTGCGATATAGAATGTCGAACAGTGTTTGAAGAAAAGGATGGTGCACATTGGGCAACGCTGTAGCCAATTGTAACGCGTACTGTTAGGAAATGCTACAATGAGAAGACGAGTGAGATACGCCGACTCTTTGGGAGTCGGTTGTGGAGATAGCGAGAATGTGAAAATATAGAAAGAAGCGGTGATAGAGGTGAAGCCCGAAAATTCTACTAAATGATTAAAAACAAAGGGTATGGAATAGGGCATTCCTTCTGCAATGACAGTGACGAAAATCTGGCAGATATTGCAGATATTACGGATATTAAGAGTTTGCTGGAGTTATGGAGAGAGAATTTTCAATAGCTATTAGTTCTGGTGGTGAAGAATTTACTCCAATTATTAATGATGGCAATAATTGGCGTACACAAAAAGGGTATGGAATAGGGCATTCCTTCTGCAATGACAGTGACGAAAATCTGGCAGATATTACAGATATTACGGATATTAAGAGTTTGCTGGAGTTATGGAGAGAGAATTTTCAATAGCTATTAGTTCTGGGTGGTGAAGAATTTACCCCAATTATTAATGATGGCAATAATTGGCGTACAAAAAAAGCTGCTGTCGTTGATGGTTTGCCGCAAAGCTTTTTAAGGCAGATGACGATGAGCTAATAAACAGCGTTCATCAGCTTCTAAATGCGGTTTGTTTCGAGTAACGCATTCCCAATGATTGGAATTTTTTAAAGTACTGTATCCGGTGTTAAAAAACGGCGATCCTAGCATGTGTAACAACTATCGCATTATTACTCTTTCATTCGACGTTTATAAGATTCTATTGAGTATGATATATGAAAGAAAAAACCCTATTCTAGCTTGCCTGAATAAATTTTAACTGCAGATCAGATTTTCACACTAGGACAAATTCTATAGAAGACCCAAGAAAAACGGATCGGCAAGTGCCAACTTTTTGTCGATTATGAAACTACCATTGACTAAAACTGAATGAAGCTATGACCATGGTTTAGCATTCCCGCAAATACTGACTGACACGATGTCTTCAGTACAAATAGACAAAATTCATAGAAAGCCATTATATTCAAAACGAGACAGGTCGACAGCTTATCGTGCGACATTTCAACATACTGTTGGAGTTGATTATGAGGAAAGCAGCAGCTAACGCGACTGTTACAGAAGTTATATGCTATTTAGGTATGCCGATGACATAGTCATTGTTGGCAGAAAACTGTTACTACAGTCTTCTCTAGCTTTAAATGAGTCTGATATTATTGCATGATCATTTACAACTATATCTTTGGGGTGCTGCATAAATTCATCTACCTCCGCTCCACTGTGAAAAAAGCTGGTGATGACTTGGTGGTGATGAATGCTCCAGCATGAAAAGTTTTTGACAATGAACGCCGTGGACGGCACAGTAGAAGGCGATAAAAAACTCCGTTAGGAGGACAAGGCTATTGAAATACTGCCGAAACTTGATGGGATGAATTGGAGAAGAAGCGCCTGAAATTGTTTTCTACTTGTTACATATGATAGATTAGATTCTTTTTGGGATTTCTTTTTACTTTTTTGATTTAATTTATATCAAACTTCAGTACATAAATTTCGGTCAGATGGGCTGACTTACAAACGCTTTCTCCTCTTCTGCGATGGTGCAATAATTTGCTGGGTGCTAGAAGAAGCGTAGTAAGTCACTTGGTTCTTGTCGCAAAATGCTCTGAATTAAAGCATCATAAAAGAAGCAAAATTTTAAATTTCGGAAGGTTTCTGCTTAGAAATTAGTGGGGCACTATTGATTTGTGATAAATCTATCAGCTTAAAGGGCTGGTAATGCAGCCCGTTTTCATGCCATTTCTAATTATACTAAATGCTTGGTGTGGCTAAATTATACTGAATTTTGTGTAATTGGATCTTTCATTTAATCATGAATCTAAGAATATATTTGTAGTTAGTTGTCGTGTCTACCATTCAGTGAACCAGATAGACAGAAGGACATCGTTCAGTTGACTTATAGAAATTCATCAAACACGCTTATTCAAAAAATGCTTGATATTTTAGTTGATTCCTTCTAGTTGCTGCATTCTGTCATATCAAATGATTTATACTTCCTTGCTAAAAGGTGAAGGCATTAAAAGTGCGATTAATTGGATACTCCGATCCCAGGGGAGAGAGAGGAACGCCCAAATGTTGACGACACTCGAATTGTTATGACAACCATGATTTAAGGACATGCGTCGGTAACATTCGGATCCCTTACAAAGAAGTGTCATCTATCCAATTGGCAAATAACCATCATTCAGAAAGCGCCAAGGTCTAGGAATACCATGTAAAAAGGCTCAAGAGACTTGGACACTTTGCATCGTAGCCTGTAAGCGATTACTTCGTTGGTTTGTGCGTACGCGCCGGGCGAGGACAAAAAACGTTGACAAACACCTGCATTTTACGAGCACCTAGAAGAAATATACCAGCGTTTCACTGGCTTCTATAGGGTGGCGCAAAAGCATCGTTAAGATTTGATCAGTGAATAAATTTTTTCTTTAAGTCTTTTTTTCGTCTCTTTACAGAATTAACTAAATAATACTTGAGACATTTATATGTATAATGAAAAGGCTCAGCCAGCACAGACCAAAGAACCAAAGTTGTTCAATTTTACTTTGAAAGTCAGGATTCGATTATTTAGATCATATCGAAATTTCTTTCATATTCGAAATGCTGCTTACCGATTGATTCTGCGTTTTGGGCAACGAGGGGCTGTTTGTGATCTTCCGCGTGCTGGAAGACCTCGTGCAGTTCGAAATGAAGTGATCATTGCTCGAGTGCAAGCAAGTATTGACGAAAATCCCGAAACTTCCACTAGGCAACGTTCTCAGCGGTTAGAGATGTCCAGGCTGTTTTTGCAAAGAATTTTACATCTTTACCCATATAAGATGCAATTGGTTCACGGGTTAAAACTAAGTGACGCACAAGAACGCAATCAATACTTACTTATGCGCCACCCTTTACTTTAAAATTGTTCTGGTTCCATAAATTCTCTGAACGCCTTTGTGGTTTAATTGGCAATAACATATTTTTATGAAAAAGTATAACCCAATTGAAATAACCCTAATTTTCTTTCCGAAAATTAAGCTCGAACCAATCTTTAATACCCATCTTTGACCACATAAAGCGTAGATAGATTTTACATGAACCGTAACCGTAATGTGTCATGTCTTCAAAATTGTTACCACATTGGTACTAATATCAACATTTTGGCCTAAAAACTTAAAACTTAATCCTCTCTGACCGCCGCCGTTGTATGCCGTTGCTCTGAATCCACTGAATCATGTTTTACTACGTTTATCTTTTGGCCATGATGATGGTGTTTGCTCGTCGGTTCGTTGGTTTGTTGACCCACTTGCAGTTATTGGCCAATAATAATATTGGCTTATAAATGTAGATTGATTGTAATTGATATTAGTTGATGTTTGCTAAACTATTTTCCATTGTTGTTGCTCTTGTGTTACCCCAAATGTCCATGACACTGGTTCTTGCCATACCAAGTGGTAATCGTACTGCGATTCTACAGTATATTACAAATGGTCCTGTGGACTATGGTAGATGTTGTTGCATGCTGCATGATTGGCTGTTGGACAGGCTGGTGGCCACAATGACAAGTGGGTGAATGGGTGGGTGATTGGTGTCCTAAGTGTTTTGTTGACGATCGTGGTTATCATTTTCATAGGAAGTAAGCTTGGAGCGATTGTAGGGGTTTCATTTTTCACAGCCATGACAAGCTTAAGTGGTTTGTTGCTGTTTGGTTCAAGTCGTTGTCTTTTGAGGGTTAATCCATTTTGTTTTTAGCATAGTTTTGAACATTGATTGTTTATGTTATACTTGAAGTTCGAGCGGACATCAATTGCATAAACTTTGAATTGTGGGAATAAATATTTTGTTTACTCAAGTGGTTTTCCAAATGAAAGTACTTAATAACGTCAGATTGATGTTGGTTAGTTTTAATTCGTTTTGGTCTTGGGGCCAGGTGAGGTGTTTTAATGTTTGTGAAATATAGTATGTGGTTGCTTTTTGTACAAAGTTATTTTTAGGTAAAGGGAGTGTATTCGCATACAGAGCACATAAATAACTTATGAAAATTGCATTTATATGAAGATTTGGTTTTGCATATTTACGGATCCGAAATATTCTTCTCTTCCGGGGAGAAGAAGCTTTGTGAATGTTTTTAGTGTATGGTGTTTGTTAGTCCATAAGGAGTTTTCATCACACTCACATAGTCTAAACTGGTGCGAATTGATTGGTTGATTTCTAGAAGTTATTGAAATACAGAAAAAGCTGTATTGAATGCGATAAATTAAAACAGTAAATGTTATAGCTAAGTTTTCGTAAGATGGAGCAGGAGCCACATTTTAATTCACTTTATATTTTGTTTTGTTTTGTTTGCTCTTTTCTCGATTGTAGTGAGATTTTAGTTAATGACACGTCGTGAACACCTTCCAGAATAGCACAATGAATATGGTGTAGATTGGTCGTAATATAGGGTTATCCATTTTTCGTTTTGAAGCAAAAAAAAAAAAAAAAAAACACTAGATATAGCCGATAACGGGCAATAACAGCTTCGTAAAATAAATTAAACTCTCCCTCAATCAGACCTTCGACACCTACTGTTTGACATTCCAAATACAAAAAAAGTTTCCGATACACCTTGATATTCATATGCAAAATTGTCTATGCATTCTTGGCTTTGCAAATGCTAAAGCAAAGAAATCCTTTGGGCGTTCAGATAACTTTCAAAAACTTAAAAGTCCCCTCGTGAAATTTATTTGAGACAAGCTGTATTGACAGATTGCATGACTTGATCCATAATAAATTCCCACCAAGCATGGAATGACATAATTCGTAATTCGTAATTTCTTTTTTTTGAAGATTTGATTTGGAGTTATTTCAATGTTCAAAATTTATTTAATTTTACAAGTACCTGAAAAATTTATTGAATTTCACTGGAATTTTTAATTGAACTTAGCCTCTTGAAGGTTTTTGGTTTGAAATCTGTTTGGAATTAGTATCAGGTTATTTTTTATTTTCTTATTTGAATCCCATTACTTTCTCTGTAGTTATGCTGGAAGTAATGATTACACTAGCCAACAAGTTTTTGGCGTGAAGCAACCAAATATCTTTCCTAGGGTAATTTGGTGGGTAATTGGTTTTTCTCTATCACGTCAGGTTTTCAAGATACAAAAAAAAATGTTTTTATTCGTTTTTTTTACATAAAAAATCATTAGTTTATTTAAAAATCAATGAATTTTCAAAAGTGAGTGGCGTTATTTAAACGTCGTTTGTATTTTGTTGGTTCGGTTTCACGTATTAGAGTCCAGCAATAGTCTCCCAGCATGCTTTTGTCTCAAAATCCTTAATAATTTCTTGTAATTTTCATTAAATCTTGGTACCCACTCTCCTCTTGTTCGTCGCTCACCGCACCTAGGTTTTGTGGAAAAAGCCCTAAATGCGAATGAATAAAATGCATTTTGAGTGACATTCGTGCACCCAATTCGTGATTATTTTACAATAATTCAACAACAATTTGTCTATAGTTTTCACTTTTATTGTTTCCAAGAAAACTGTTCACGATGCTCTTGATAGATTTCCAGGCTGCATATTCTTTCTCCAATAAACATTGTGAGAAATTGTCACCATTCAATAGCTTCCTGATCTGAGGGCCAACAAATATGCCTTCTTTGATTTAAGCATATGAAATCTTAGGAAAATCCGCTAACAAATATCTTTGTCCAGAGCCTTAACAAAGTTCTTAAAAAGGGTCAATTTTATGTGCAGCGGCGGAAGAACATCATTTGGATTAATTAATGGTTCATTTGAAATGATTTGTTTCCCTGGTGAATACTTAGTTCTTTTTGGTCACTCAGTTCTGACGTGATGATGACATGTAGCGCGACTATCCCATAGAAAAAAGGAAACAACAATATTTTGTGAAGCCTCCTTGCATACCAGTCAACAAACTAATAACCTGAAATAGATTAATTTACAGCTATTTACAATGGTCTGTACTATATATACAAATAAATTTAAATCAAACTCCTTAAGGTCACCACAGATCTTCCATTTATTATCGTTGTATTTGAGTAATGTCGAAATTTCAGTCATTGATTTTCAATAATTTTCCTTTGTATTAACGGCATGAGCAATTGGTATGAATGGTTTTTCATTCCCATTATGCAAAAGAAGGGCCTTTAAACTGCACTTAGAGCCATCAATGAATAATCTTCATTCAGTTTTGTCATATGGCTGGTTCATTTTTTGAAATAAACCCCCAACATCAGTACAGTATAGAATAGAGTGTTTCTTTTCAAAATATGCAGCCAATTCCAAACTTCTATCTTTATAGATTGTTACTTTTGTCCCAACTGCAAGATGTTTCCACTGCTGCATGCGTGAAGCTAGTAATTGTGCGTCTTGCTTCGTTAAATGTAAATCCCAAATTAGATCATTCAGCTCCGCTTGAGTCACTAAATGGCATTCATCATCAGCCTGATACAAACTAACAATGCTGGTGAAAGATGTTTCGGACTCATTGCTCGTAGCACTGGGAATGACTGGTAATGGATCATTTGGTGGACGCTGGACTGGTTTGCAAACCGATGGGACATTCGCGTTAGTAATATTTTTTCGATTTTTCATGTTGAATCTAATAACTTGTGTTAAACAGAAATAACAATCGGTTTGCTGGTTACTTGACTCTCTCCAAAGTACTGGATTTGAAAAATCGAAATAGATATTTTTGCCATTTGACCACTTGTATAAAATAATTCTGCAACTATTGCAAAACACTGTCGGTGTCCATGGTTTGTTCAAGTTTCTGACAACAAAATCAAAATAATGTAAATAAGCATATTTTAATGATGCTGATATTGCATAACCTTTTTCCCCAACTAAATATTCATCACACACAAAGCAAAAATAGCTTGAATCAGTATCACACGATCTCCCTGACATGCTTAAACGCTATTATTATGGAGATTTAGAATGAATGTGGGCTTCTGTCAAATTAATAATTGTGAAATTGTAGTGTCAGTATTGACTGTTTTACAGTATTGCCAGCATGCGAATATGAACTGTCAAGACTAGTGTTTACCAAAATGGCGGCAAAACAAAGTAGGTATACCTTCCCGACGGACACCCTGCATAACATATACATATATATGCTTCATTCATCATTCATTCATCACAGTGCTATTAAAAATCAAAATTAATTGTCATAAATATCGAAAATGTTGTTATGATATATGTTATATATATACCTATATATAATAAATTTGCCACACCTCTACTTCACGACTGAAAAATATGAACTGTCAAGACTAATATTTACCAAAATGGCGGTAAAAGTAATACACCTTCCCGACGGACATCCTGCATTATAATGGATTTATACCAAAAATAAGAATTAAAAATATAAATTCGTAGCAAATTTGAGAAGTGCACTGAAATAAAAAGGGTGTAAAGGGTGTCCAAACAAGAACGCAAGATTTAAATGACTGATGCAGCAATTGAATTGTTTCTCTGGCTGTATGACATGTGGCGCCGTCTTGTTGAAACCACATGCCCTCCACATTCATTTCTTCAATTCTAGGCACGAAAAAACTGGTTATCATTTCACGATACCGGTTTGTGCTTGACATGCCTCATTTTCATAAAAAAAAGTCCAATGATTCCTCCAGCCCAAAATCCACAACACACAGTGACACGTTGAGGATGCATTTGCATTTGCATTTTGTGTTTACATCACTACCAGACCCAGTTTTGGCAAATTTATCCATTAATCTCTCTACAGTTGACTCTTTTGGAGCATTATTGTGACCCCAAATAGATCGCAATTTGCGAACTGTAGCCGCAAAACTTTCACCATTTTGGTAAAACAGCGCTCCATTTTTACTAACCTCGTACCTTCTACTAGCAAACAATAACAATTGTTCAAATGTCAAACAATGACAATTCAAATGGCGCCAAATTTAAATCTTGCGTTCTTGTTGGGACACCCTTTATATAAGACATTTTCATTTCAGTAATTTTGTTTTGTTGTCAATCCGTTTTTAATTCAATTTTATTTCATTCAATGGACTTGCAATACAATCTGCTGAGTTTGATACGAAAATCGAAAGGCTTCCGATTGAAATCTTAATATAGTATTTCACAAAACATTTTTTTACGTATACGATGTTTTATTGGATTTGTTTCACAATTTGACTACATTAAAGTTACAACATTTTAACTCCCATTCGTTAAGACTAACAAAAATTTACATTTTCAAAATGGAAAGACTTTTATTTCTTTGACATTGATTATTGCATTCAATGTTAGATTATTGTTATACCAGTCATCTGCTGTCCAAAAGACAATTTAGTATTTTCTTCTCAACGAATTCCAGACAACATGGAATTACGATGTGGAATGACAGCAAATGAAAGTGGAGATGACTGTCAGACAAATGGGCCTTATTGTCCGTCATTCACCAAACTAACACAAAATAGTTTTTAAATTTTTTTTTTTTATTTTTTTTTTATTGAGAGGAAATATCATCTAATTTATTATAATTGATTTATAACAATAATGATCAAAAATATTAATTTGTGACATATTTGTGAAATGCATTGAAATACAAATATTTGTATAAATTTTGTTTTGTATATAAGACTTTTCCATTTCAGTAATTTTTTTTTTTTGTTATAAATCGACTCAATAACCGTTTTTATTTTATTCAATGGAATCGCAATACAATCTGCTGAGTTTGATATGAAAATCAAAAGGCTTTCTATTGAAATCTTAATATAATATTTCACAAGGCATGTTTTATTGAATTTGTTTCAAAATTTGATTACATTAAAGTTACAACATTTTAAATTGTCACTTGTTAAGACTAACAAAAATTTGAATTTTTAAAAGTGAAAAGACTTTTATTTCTTTGACATTCATTAGTGCATTTAATGTCGAAATATTGATATAACGGTTACCTGCCGTCTAAAAGATATCTTCCATTTTCTTCTCAATGATTTCTGAACAAGGTGGAATCATAATGTGGAATGACAATAAATGAAAGTGGCAACAACTATTTGGCTGTCAGACAAATGGGCCTTATCGTCATTCAGTAATCTAACACAAAATAGTTTTAAATTTTTTTCTTTTTATTAAGAGGAAAAGAAAACATAATTAAGTGAAATTTATTTATATTTATTGTTGTGCTTTGCTGGAAGCTATTCACATAACAAACATTTATTTTACCATGTTTTCGATTTTTTTTGTCTTTTTCTTTTTGTTTCGTAACGACAGTTAAAATGTTTTTCAATAATTCTGTTGTTATTCTAAATGAATGACAACGTCAATGGTAGCTTGTGCGCATGCGCATCATCATGTCATCTTTCATTAGTGATGAGGACTTAAATCTACAACATGTCTTCCTCTTCATAGGTATGATATTTTGAAGTGATTTTCGGAAAAAAAACCAAAGTTTTCTTTTCGCTTTTTATTGTTAAGAATCTCGTGATAATTCGGTATTCTTGTTTACTTTCGATTTTGTGTAAATGTTGATTTATTGCTATTTTCTGTGTGTCTCTGGTTTAAATGAGACGAGAAGAAAGGCTAAAAAACATTTCTCCATTAATTTTTGTCAGGTTGTCTTTCTCGTTCTTCATGACGTCCCACATACGAGTATAGCAAGACGTGAAGATCACTGACCCCTTCTCGCTTTTATGAAGTCAGGTGTGTCCGACCAAATGATGCTAATTGTTCGTTTGATGATATGATTAAATGGGTAAATTGATTATTTTGATATGCGAATTACGTTGCGTACCTCAACTTTCTTCAATATGTACGGTATGTCATTATAAGGAATGTTTGATATGGCATTCCATAGCCATTAATGGCGGATTCCTCGAAATAAATATGAAATGTGAGAAATTTAATTTGTCATTCAAATCTTTATTGATGTTTAGAAAAAAAATACTGACACTTTTAACGTATTTGGTAAAATCTGTCGGGGTTTGTTTTTTTTTTTTTTTAATTATTTTGAAATGTACTGAAATTTGGAACACTTTCGTCGGGAAAAGATTTGCACCATTTAGTGTGGATTATAAAATTAAAAATTAAAAACAAAAAAAAAAAAAAAATATAAAAGTAGTGAATTATAACAAAAAGAACAAAATTTATAAAAAAATTTACAAAAAATAAATATAAATAAAAAATTGTTTAAAATTGTAAAAAATAAAAAAATATATAAGAGAAAATATGTGGTCGACACATATAAAATAAGAAAATATAAAACTCATCGCAATTTGGAATAGAAGTCAAAACAATTTCGTAATAAACTAATTTAGGATACCACATATAATCCAACATATAGATTATGATTGATTGTGGCGCTGTGGTTAGTACACGTGATTGTCGTTCCCATGATCGCGGGTTCAATTCCCATTAATGCATTTGACAAACACTTAGTCGAGTAATCGGCAAGTCTAGTAAATCCTTCTCAAACTCTGACATTCGGAATCATCGTTATGCTGTGGGTCCCATTGAGTCTAAAAATTCAAGGCCTGTAAATTCACTGAATGTAAGAATCTCTCCTATATTTCATTCGTGGGATGCAAGGGAATTAGTTTTTTCACATGTATTCCCATTGTTCAGATATCTTAACAGATTTGATGTACGAGGTGTGTTCAAAAAAGAAAGTGAATTTTCATTTTTCTCAAAAAAATATTTATTTATTCTTCAATTTCTATTTTATCTCCTTCAAAGTAGTCCCCTCAGGTATAATAAATACACTTGTGCCAGCGTTTTTTCGAATCCTCGAAGAAGTTCTGATATGCAGCGATTCGGTTCTTATCTCCTCAGTCGTCGCAAAACGCTGTGCTTTCATGGGTCTCTTCAATCTTGAGAACTGGAAAAAGTCGCAGGGGGCCAAATCTGGTGAATACGGTGGCTGAGGCATGATAACGGTATTGTTTTTGACCAAATATTCTCTTACAAGCAAAGATGAGTGAGCAAATGCATTATCATGATGCAAAAGCCATGAATTTTTTTTCCACAATTTCGGGCACTACTCCTGATGCACTACGCCATGGTAATCGCAGAAAACAGTGAGCAAAACCTTGACATTTGATCGAACTTGGCGTGCTTTTTTTGGTCTTGGTTCTTCTGGACTCTTTCATTGGGACGATTGAGCTTTGGTTTCGATGTCATAACTATATACCAGTTATGACCCTTTTAAGCAAATCTGGATTACCGCTGACGATGTTGTTTTTGGTAAAAATTCAGCAATTTTGGAACGAACTTCGCTGCCACATGCTTCATGCCCAAAATTTCCAAAAAGATTGCATGGCATGAGCCAACCGATATGCCGACATCCTTAGCAACTTTTCTAATTGTCATTCGACGATTCTCCATAACAAGAAAACTTTCTTCACTTTCTCAACATTTTCATCGGTTGTTGATGTGCTGGGGCGTCCAGAGCGAGCGTCGTCATTCACATCTTTCCGACCTTCTGTGAAAAGCTTGTGGCACTTGTAAACATTTTGTTTGACTCAGAGTACTCTCACCGTATGCCACTGTCAACATTTCAAGTGTTTTTGATCACTTAATTCTTCAATAAACAGGCAGTTAATATAAATTAGGCTTACTCGACTTTCAAACTGTTACAATCTTTAAAAGCAATGAATCTGCACCTTGGTATTAACATGATTATTGATAATTTTTGCACTAATTATTGTTGAATATCTAACCAATAAACGTAAAATTACATCAACGGCGTCGGAATTTTCTCTTAAATATTTGTAAATTTTGCGCTCCTGTTTTAAAATACTTTATTCAACCCCCGGTTTCCCCTCACCTAAAAGGAAGCATCATGTTAAAGGTAAGAACTTGAAAAAAAAGGTGAAGAGAAAAGAAAAACTCCAAAATGAAGAAACCTCATTTGATTTAATGACATCCAGTTTTGGTGAGAATTTTGCTGGTTTGTTATGATTTGGCTTTTACAATTTTCTTCTGTCTTTTTGTTCTTAATGAATAAATCGTGCGATAAGCTAATATTTCCCGACAGCAACCAAAATCGACAGGCATAAATGAAAAGTGCGATGTAATAAAAAGTTCAATAGCATCAAACAGCTGCCAAAGTGTACGGTGGGGTGAAAGAATACTAAATTAGTAAAAGCAGAAGATATTCCCACCAAACAAGGTACGTTTGGAGTACGGAGTTGCTGAACTATACGAGGTGTGTTAAAAAAATAAGATGAATTTTCAAATTTCGTACACTCGACTTTCGATTATTATTTTTTTTTTATGTTGGTACACTCGTCTCGAAGATATGTTGACGGTTTTATCCATATAGCGTCTAGTTTGTTTGTGAGAGGCATAAATAAGACAAGTATTTTGCGTGTTCGGCGATTTTCTGCTATCGAAAAAAATTGATCAAAGAAATTGCATCAAATTTTGTGTAAAAAATAGAATTAATGGAATTTTGACTGAGAGTACTGTGTCAAAAAAAAGAAGCTTTTCACAAAAGGTCGAGAAGATGTGAATGACTATGCTCGCTCTAGACACCCCAGCACATCAACAACCGATGAAAATGTTGAGAAAGTGAAGCAAATTGTTATGGAGAATCGTCGAATCACAATTAGAGAAGTTGCTAAGGATGTCTGCACATCGGTTGGCTCATGCCATGCAATCTTTTCGAAAATTTTGGGCATGAAGCGTGTGGCAGCGAAATTCGTTCCAAAATTGCTGAATTTTGACCAAAAACAACGTCGCAGGAATTGTTAAATAACGTCAACGATGTTCCAGACTTCCTTAAAAGGGTCATAACTGGTGACGAATCATGGGTATATGGTTATGATATCGAAACCAAAGCCCAATCGTCCCAATGGAAGAGTCCAGGAGAGCCAAGACCAAAAAAAGCGCCCCAAGTTCGAGTATATGTCCAGGTTTTGCTCACTGTTTTCTTCGACTACCGTGACGTAGTGAATTAGGAGTTCTTACCATAAGGTCGTTCAGAAATAAGGAGTATTACCTTTAAGTTATACGCCGTTTGCGTGAAGCAATACGAGAAAACGCGCGGAATTGTGGAAAAAATTCATGGCTTTTGCACCATGATAATGCACCTGCTCACTCATATTTGCTTGTGAGAGATTATTTGACCAAAAACAACACCATTATCATGCCTCAGCCACTGTATTCACCAGATGTGGTCTCCTACGACTTTTGCCTGTTCCCAAGATTCAAGAGACCCAAATTGAAAGGACGGCGGCGACGATTGAGGAGATAAAAACCGAATCGCTAAGAGAGCTCAATAACATAGCAAAAAATGCACATCAGAACTGCTTCGAGGATTGGAAAAAACGCTGGCACAGGTATATTATATCTGGGGGGGACTACTTTGAAGGAGATAAAATAGAAACTGATGAATAAATAAATATTTTTTGAAAAAAAATGGAAGTTCGCCTTATTTTTTTGAACACACCTCGTATAATAGATGGTAAAAAACCGCGTATTTTTCGTGAGAGAGAAAAACCTAATTTTAACTTTATTAATATTCATGTATGAGATTAGATAAATTCATCAATGCCACGTTTTTCACGTATGCATTCGAAAAAGCTCAGCGGTGATGTTCAATGTGTCATAGAATTGTGGTTTACTTGCGCAGTAAGATAATGTGATACTGGGTTTGGATGTTGTCGTTAATTTTATATTTTCTCTGGAACA
Organism: Philornis downsi; assembly: GCA_019455685.1. Classification (NCBI taxonomy): domain Eukaryota; kingdom Metazoa; phylum Arthropoda; class Insecta; order Diptera; family Muscidae; genus Philornis; species Philornis downsi. Next base: position 339,427 of record JAHXMU010000012.1, read on the forward strand.
AATTAAGGATGATCAATGTTCTACAAAACCATTTGGAATACATAGCTTAGAAGAAATAGGCATAAAAAGAGCCCTGCGTAGTACCTTCTGGATCAAACAGAGCTATAATGAATGTGAGCGTTTACGAAATATTAGTTCCGTTTTGCTATTTGCCAAATATAGAAGGATCAGACGTAAAACGAGGATCATTGGGTAGGTTTGTTTGATCATTGTGGATCAAACAGACCTACCTACTAGGACAGTCCCAAAACTAGCCGACCTGGCGTGTAGATGGTGTCAATAGTTTGAAAAAAAAAACTATTTTGTTAAAGAGTAACAACCTTACAAAACATATGTTTTAAGTTTCAAGGTACCACGTTGTTTAGCATTTTTATCTGAGCCATCTAAAACCAACGGTTTTCGTGAAATTGTAAACATGGAAAAAATTGGTCACCGTTACGTAGTTCAATATTCTCATTTGAATGGTCTCAGTCCAACCAATATTAAAGCTCTGCTAAATTCTACTCTAGGGGAGTCTGCTCCTTTGTTTACGACTGTAAAATATTGGGTAGCAGAGTTTAAGCAAGGCCGTACGATCTGCCAAGACAAACACCGTAGCGGTCGACCAATTGAGTTGTCCTTGCCAGCCATAAAAAGCCCAAAGAATGCCAATAACGAGTTAAAGTTGAAAAATGCTCTGGAACGAACGTCAGCCTTTGTCAATAAAAGTTACGTACAAGAAAACCCAGATTTGTTGATTACATAAATCAACAACTGACTAGATATTCACACTATGACAAATTCTGGAGAAGACCCAAGAAAAACAGTTCGACACGTACCATTTTTCCGTCGATTATAAAGCTGTCTTCGATAGGCCGATACCATAGAAACTGTATGAGGCCATGTCCGAGTTTGTAATTCCTACGAAGCGTATAGGTCTTTGTAGGATGAAGCTGACTGACACGAAGTCTTCAGTAAAGGTAGGCAAAGATTTTTGCGAGCCTTTTTACACCAAACGATGATTTAGGCAGTGCGACAGTCTATCGTGCGATCTCTTCAACATATTATTGGAGATGATTGTGAGGAAAGTTACAGTTAATACGACTGGTACCATATTTAACAAAAGTTACCATATTTAACAAAACGAGTAAATATGGTATAATACTTTTTAAACAAGACTTTGGATGCACAAAATAAGCAAAAAATTTAGAGTGAAATTTCTGATTTATGTGGTTGAATAACTAATGTCAGTTATTGTTGTCAGTAAATGAGATTGATTAAGGATTGGTTTTGAAATTCGCTAAACTTAAAGCTTTTTACGAAAAATGAGTTTCATTCAGTTTTTAGAGGAAGGCCTCTAATATTAGACCTTTAATATTGGCCTCCCTACAAAGACATGATTTCGCCACTTTGCCGGCTACTCAATGTTGTGAGGCTTCACTGTAATGCTGAAGTCTGAAGATCGCACCTGCCACCATTTGTGCAAACAAGTTGCAATGTTACAATTCTTTGTACTAAATTCTCTTAAAGCAAAGCGTTTGTTTGCTGCCACTGACTGCCGCAGGCCACACTTGGCAAAAAAATAGAGATCTCGGATTGTTAAGCCATAATCTTTAATTGGTAACGATGGCATTAATGAACAGTTAATTTAAGCTGTTGCTGACTGGCATCAACTTATATTATACGATATGTGGTTAGAAAAAGTAGAATTGGAAAAAATAATTAACACAGAAACACACATTAATCATCTACACCAACAACCAACAAAAACAGCAACAACAAAAAATAGAATAAATATATATGAAGTAGATGACCAAAATGAATGAAAGATGATGATGGTGATGGTGATTGAGATGGCGATGAAGAAGAGACCATAATCAAGTCACAGTTGAACATCTTCAGCTCAACGATGACAGAGATGGGTTCATCATGGAGTTTTTTCCTTTTTCCTTACGTGTTGTTGCGTCTTCTTTTTAATCCCGAGAATGTGAGACGGACACATCAACTTATGAACATTTATGGCCAGTTAGGAGAGGAGGGCAGCCGAACAGCAAAACAAACAGAAAAATAAAACACGTAGAAATGTTAATGGCTCTTATAAAATGTGTGTTGACTTAATGAAAACCTGCTGCATTCGTTGCACTTTTTGAGCAGATGATGAATTGAGATTTTACAAATCTACAATCGGCTAAATTAGTTCAAGTGAATGCATGGAGATCACAATCGTAACGCACTAACTGCAAATGTGGCAAATGATCATTCTTGACTAAATTAGCTGAGGTTATTTTCAGGAAAAATCTGGTGTTCCTTAACGGTATGACCATATCAATATATTCCAGGAATCTGTTCATATAAAAACCAACATGTGTGGTGTGGTGGCTAATTTCGAATTGTTATAACCTGTGCTTTGAAAATATTTTGACGGACTTTTTATATCCACTCATGTAGAAGTTCAAATGATTATATGTTTTTACAAGTATAAGGAGCTTCATTCAATTTTCGTTTTCAAGTAAACTTAAATAAAACGCACATACATAAAGCTGTTCGATGAAAATTTTATTTCATTATAATGATTCTGGATTGGTTGCAGTGATGGATCCTTTCGAGGTAATTTTCCCGCGTTTACTTTTTCCGGATGCAACGGCTATTCCACATTGACTTCTGGGTTCTCCAACAATTCTGCTTGTTGGTGTAACAACTGTGTGAGAAATGATCTCCATCACTGAAGAAAATTTCGTTCGATTGAAAGTCCACCTTTAAATCGTCAATTTTGTAATAAGTTTTAATTATTTTCATGCGTTCTTCGGATATTAAATGATTCATATTTGTAAATGGCAAACCTTTCACTAAATAAATAACACTTTAGATGACAGGTATTTAATAGCTGACCACCTTGCTAAACCGACGGTTTTGAAACCACTAAATGAATAAACGTATATTTAATGCAAAATTTTGTTTAGCACTGTTTTCGCTATTCGCAAATGAAATACACAAATTTCACTATGCGCCAGTAATTTTGTGAACATGGTGCGAATATTATTCTTAAATACAGGGTGGCGCATGAATCGTGCTACATTGTAACAGTAACCGTCAATGGGGACCGTTAGTTAAAGATTTTGAAGGAGTTTTTTTTACCCAGAACTGCGCCGAAAACGTACCCTTTTCAACAGCATTTGGTTGAAGCAAGGTGGAGCTACTGCACACATAGCCAGACCCGGAACTCCAACGAAAATTCTCAAACAAATTAATATTCAGAAACTCCACTTTCCGCTAGCACCCAAGGTCAACTGACCTGACTGCAGCAGACTTTTTTGTAAGGTTGTAAGGTCAAGCAAGACTTGTACAAAACGAAACCAAGGAATTTGACTGAACTGAAGCAGTCCATTAAAACAATAATTAAGGCGATGCCGACTTCAATAATTTTCTGATCAGGTGTCGCATATACGTGAATGATCATGGAGGTCATTTGTGGTCTATCAGTCTTCAAAACCAATTAGTTATATAAAATAAAATTGAATTTTTTATACAATTTAAAAAACAAAATAAATGAAATGCATTAATTAAAAAAAAAGTTATTTGAATTTCTTATTCCAGCACAATTGGTGTGTCATTCTGTATTTCGAAATGTTCGCGATTGCGTTATGCATTTCATATAAATATTCGATTTTATTATAAGATAATTAACTAAAGTTAAGTCAAGAAGATTCCGATAACTTTGATTACGGGTTACCTCCACCGCAGCAAATTATGATGTGATGAAGCGAAACCACTTTTTTATGAGATGTTGATTGTATATACAGTTGATCTTATTTTGATGTATGTTTAGGATTGCAAACGAATAATCCAATCACCGAAACATCCTCCTAACGCATTTTCGACAAACGAATTCAGTTCTCTATCTACCGAAAACGGCTAGCTCGAAGTACAAATTTGAGCTTTGGAAAGGTGGAATTTGTTCACAATGACATGCTTGTGAAGTGGTATCTGATGGTGGCGCAAAATCCATGAGCTTTCTTTCCACAAATCTGGTTTTTTTCAATGAATTTGTTCTCTCAAACGCCGCATAAAGCGCAGATAATATTCTTTATTTTCAGTCTGACTGACCTCCCTGGCCAACCCTTTTCAAATGACAATTCATAAATGAAAATTTAAAAAATATTCTAAAAATTTAGATACAGCTAAAACTTACCTATATAAACTTGAGTATGTTCCTTGCAACAACTGTCTGGAGTTGTAGACAATTTGTTAAGGGCCTTGAAAAGGCACAAAGTTCTTCAAATCACATATTTTAAATGTACGAAAAAATCATTTTAAGTTTATGGAAGAGTTTACTCTTTGGTATTTAAGTATTTTCATTTTACTGGGTCTGTGTAATTATGGGAAAAAATTTCAAGAACATTGAGTCAGAAAATGGTGTTTGAAATCGTAAAAATATGCACGACACCATTCAAATGACAATTTCGAAATAAAATTGCTAAAGTTTGTAAAGTACATTTATGATTTTCATTACTGATTTATGTTCGCGACGGTAACAGACTGCAATTGTGAAAAAATTTTGAAGACATTAGAAGGATAAGGTTAATGTCCTAAGGATTCTAAAAAACTAAATCACAAAAGAGTTGGCGATTTTTTTCTCTTTTTTTTAATTTATTATCGAAAGTAATCGGAAAGCTCATATACTTTTTAAAATAGCCACTCTTATTATAGGCGTGATCATTAACAAGTGCTTTCCATTCCATTTCCCTTTTCACTGGGAAAAGTCTAGATAAGAAGGAAGGAATGTTATCTATGAGCCAAGTGCTACATGTGACCCAAATTAGTCCAGTAGGGAAGACTTACGCATACAAAAACTCAATTCAGTTCCGTGTTAGTGAAATATCTCTATATTGAAATATCTCTATAGTGATATATCTCTATATTGGAATATCTCTATGTTGAAATATCTCTATATGGAAATATCTCTATATTGAAATATCTCTATATTGGAATATCTCTATGTTGAAATATCTCTATATGGAAATATCTCTATATTGAAATATCTCTATATTGGAATATCTCTATGTTGAAATATCTCTATATGGAAATATCTCTATATTGAAATATCTCTATGTTGAAATATCTCTTTATGGAAATATCTCTATATTAAAATTTCTCTATATTGGAATATCTCTATGTTGAAATATCTCTATATGGAAATATCTCTATATTCAAATATCTCTATGTTGAAGTATCTCTATATGGAAATATCTCTATATTGAAATATCTCTATATTGAAATATCTCTATGGACTGCAAGTGTCACAAGTGGCAAAATTGATCCAGTATGAAAAATCTGCAAAAAAATTAACTTCTTCCATAATCACTGGATTTAGTTCTTATGGTGGGCGTGGCTATTGGAAAATATTTCAGAGGATATTTAATTAAAAAACAAACTAACGAGAAAATTTTGCAACACGCCCACCTATCTTGCAACCAATCTGTCCAGTAGGCTTTGGCGCGGCCGAATTTGTAACGTCTGCCAATATACGCGCCTATCCATTTGTTTGTTCTTCAGAACAATTATTTATTTTAAATTATTTTACAATTATTTATTTTAAATTTTTAAAAAACATTTTTTATTTATTTTTTTTCAGACTTTCATTTAAAATAAATGATCTACAGCTCTAATATGATTGCGACAAGATATGCAGAATACTCAATGCATAGACAATATTTCAAAGGTAAGACATTAACTCTAACATTCTTAACAACTCTTGAAGTTTCAAAATTTGGAATCCTTGAATTTAGTATTTAGTGTTAAATGTTGTAAGAACGTTGTCCTGAAATTGCGTTCAGACTGCTTGAAAGCGATCTGTGCATTTCGAAAAGTCAATAGATTTTTGTCTTGAAAATATATTTGCTCAAAAGGCAGAAAATGTGAAAAAGCTTTCAGTTTTCTAGCTTAGATGGTTCGGTCACTGCTGTTTTTTCAATGGGCACATGGAGATAAGGATGAAGTGCATAAATCGATATAGATTTTAGTGACGATGAGGAATGTATGTATTTTATGGGGTTTCGGTATTTCAGCCAAATTTTTGTATTCATTAAAAGTGAAATGACAAAATGAGTATATCTCTCCACTCTATGGTGGGGGATGGATGGGCACTTGTAGACTCGTAATATTAAGTGATGCACAATTTGTAATATGGTGAAATTTTTGGCTGAATCGGGCGTATTCGAGCATAATGGCAGGGTCCAAGCATTATAACGAAATAAATGTTTCATCGAAATCATAGCTTTTTATATGGTTTATTTAACCTTACTTTTGAAACCAAAAAAGATCGATAACCAATCAATCAATTGCGGTTATTTACATGCGTCTCGCCTAAGGCCTTACTCATAGTGTACCATCACATATGGGACTGTTTTCTCTTTTTCTTTTTCTTTGTATATTTCTTTTCTTTTTTGGGACAGCCAGCGCCCCTTTGGGGCACTCAAACTGATTCCGAAAGAATTAGTCGAAGTACCTTTGAGATAAGAAGCAAGTCCCATTGGAAAATTTCCTCAGGGGCCGCTTCTTCTCTCAGCCAAAGTACCTTTGAAGTCACTTGGTATGAAGTGAGTTTCATCCCGATTAGGAATGAGGCTTATCTAGGACACCTCAGATAGACAATGAACAGTGTTTTCCAAGTTCCCACCTCACCCTCAGGAGACCCTGAAGCAACACAAGATCACTGAAAACACATGTTCGGGCAACCACAACCAGCACGATGCTCCCACAAGGGGTCCAACGCCACGACCAGGAAAGAACAATGTTCCTGGGGCCCTTGGTCTCCCGTGCTATCAGAAGAGAGAACCCTCTGGTCTGGGTTTCGCAGACAAAAGCTGCTCCAGTTTTGTTATATCATACCTCGCATGGAACTGGTCGTCCATCAGATACGCCATAAATGTTCAATGTCCGAGGAGAAATATCGACACAACAATAAATGTCATGCTTCTCTAGTCTATTAACCATATCTCTCTTCGAAAGACCTCCATGGTAGTACGACTATACAACAGAAAAGATAAATCTTCCGATATCTCTCAACGGCTTCTTTATGGTCGTTTCTGTTGCCAGGGGAAGATAACCCGGTACAATTTGGAATACTAGACTGTGCGCGCTGATAGGCCAAAAAAAGATCACACTCTAAGGAAGGCCTTTTATGATATCGCAAGGCAGGCCATTGACTGAAATCCACAGAGCAGCCGTAGATGGGGTTGGCCGGCGCATACCTGAAAAAGGCAGCTTGAAAAGGACATGGGAAAAAGCGCGAAGATTTGGCGTAAAATTCAAAGCGTGGCATCTGATAGATTAAGATTTAAGAATTTTATTGAGACCCTGTGCTCCTAATAGGGGTAAAAGGAATAAATATGTATGTGCTTTGAGAGAGCAAATTCTCAGTTTGCATCATGATGTCACCTCATAAGACTATAATTGTGAATGAATTTCTGCCAAAAACTTAACAAAAAACTTAAAACTTAACTTGCGACCAAAACTACAGGCTTTTGAAGTACTATCGAAACTTAGCGTGACGAATTGGCGAAGAAGCGCAGAAGATTGAGGCGCTTTTTCATCTAATATGACAGACTTGTTGCTCTCTCCAAAAGTCAAATAGCCGTTCTAGATACCTGGTTTCGGTTAATAGCAGACATAAAAGAAATCTTTACCGTAAAATGCGCTTGAAACATGTTTTGATGATTCGACTATTCGTTGACATCAGTCTATTATTTCGAATGCAGTCTACTTTGAAGGCGGTATACTAAATTTTAATGAATAATTTATATTTTGTATTTTATTGACCCATTTCTAATGCTTCTTTGACAGAATGTATATTAATGCTTAGGCCAAGTATTGCTGTATTAATAATGCGATGCATTGAGAGAGCTACATTTTCACTTCATTGTTTTTATTCACCTTATAATTGTGAAGTGATTCCACAGAAGGTGGGAATTTAGAGTTCACCATCATTTAATTTAAAAGATGAATTCAATTTTTTTGGTTTTGAATTTGTAGGCTACCTATTACCGATTGGTTGAAATATATGTGATTTCACTTTCCTAACGTTTCATTTTCACTTTCATAAATTTTTCGTAAATACATATTTGATTTAGTTTTGGTTTGCAACTTTTTATTTTTCATTCTTGTTTTGAGTTTTTATTTTTTTTTTGTTTTTGTATATCACAATTATTAGACCACAAAAACGTGAAATCGACCGTGACATCTAATTTTTTCAATTTAATGTAGACAAATAAAGAGATGGAGAGAAAAATTAAGAAAAAAAACTAAAACTAAAACTAAAAACTACATAGAAAATCACGGCCACTTTCCAAACAAATCTCAATCAAAGCTTAATGCCTAAGCAATGGCCATATTTTGTTGATTGTTTTGCGATAAAACAAAACGCAACGATAAAAAAAAAATGGAAGAAAATGCTGTGAAATACATTTATATTTTTGGTTTTTATTTTGTGTATTAGCAATTGAAAGGCGTTATTTATTTCATCGCCCAACCGGTTAACCGAGTGCGGTTTTTTGTTATTATAACATTTTCATAGTTAATGTTGTTTCGTCGTTGGCGCGGAGTAAAATCTAGAAAACAAAACGCTAAAAATAATATTTTCTTTTTTGTTGGACACACAACAAAAACTAGTGAAACAAATGGGTTTCACTTTCATTTGAAAATTAGACAAATACCTGATTGAGAGCGCGGCTTTGATATTTAAAGCTGTCAATAAATTATTACCAATAAAGGCACCTTGTTAATGGGTTCGATGGATTTTCTTTTTAATTCGAAAATGATGATTTAACAGCTTACAATCATTTTAAACTTTAGGTAATTGACTATATTATCGAAGTTTTATTTTGTGATACATATAAAAATACGATACAACAAAACTTTTTCTAAATAGAGAGCGCCGTATGGGATATCATACGATATATTCGGTTAAAACATTACTCCATAACAGATGACACATTTCATTCCACGGGAATTAAATTAAAGTGCCAACAGACAATGTCGAGCAAGTCAGATTATATGAGGAGGCCGATGAATGTCGCTGTATAAAGAAACTCAAATGGCTTTTTTTTTTGTTTTTTGATTCATATAAATTATATTCATAATTTTTCCGATAGATGGCTTCAGTGCTCTGTATCTACATGACATTGGGGACATAGGATTTCGTACTTCAAAAAATTATTCATACAATTTTGTGACCGCTTGACTTAGTATTGCTCGAACTCGTCAAAGACGGACAACAACGAAGAGAAAATTTAGTTTTTCTTCAATAAAAACAAAATCGCAAGATGCTCGACTGAAACTGTAAATAGCGTTTATGATCCTGACACTGTCTTGATCCTGATACTGTCTGTAACAGCCAATTACGCACAATTTTGATTTCATTGATTCCGTTCCATTAATTATGATGTCAAAGAACTATATTCCGGAAGACCAATTGTTGAAAATGTCGATAGAATAATGGAAATGGTCAAGTCAAACCGTGATATATGCATTGCTTCAATTGCCTAGGAACCAAACATTGTACAAAAAACTATTGGGAACCGCTTGATTGGGGCTGGGTATAAAAAAAAAGAAGGAGATCGGTGTGTGGGTGTAATTGATGGAAAAAATTTTCATGGTCGAATTACCGTCTACGAATCTATGCTGCAAAATCAAACCATTTATGAAGCGGACGGCAACTGGTGATGAATAGTTGATTTAAGCTCGTCAAGCGAGGTTTTTCGTCTTCATTCACGCAAACGGTCGTCAACATCAAAATCACCGTCTTCAAAGCGACGGAACACGTTGTTTCACTTAAAGCAACATCTCCGTAAACGTTTTGAAGCTCTCGATGAGCTTCAGTCGCCATTTTCTTCGATTCAAAGAAGAAAGTCAATACTTCCCGCATATGACGATTATTTGGCACAAAATCATACATATTCACACAACCAAAAGAATATGACGTCAAACGAAAATCACTATTTTGTCGAGACGGTATGTTTACCATATGCATAAGCTGGGCTCAAGACGTTTAGGTTGTGGCAGAATCAACTAGCACATACGGCAGGCGCCATCTATTGGCAAACAGCGGGAACTTAGTTGCGTACCTAATAAACTGGCTGATTTTTACATATTTCCCCTCAAGGCTTGATTCGTGGGCTGTAGCTAGGAACCACTCTTTTATCATTTGATCCATTGTATTTCTTGATGACGCTTGCTTAAATTTGAAAAAGTCGACCAACCACGCGCTTCCTGTAGCTCCCATGATAATAAATGATAATAAATGACCGATTTAAACTCTATTTATTCTTACCTATTATCTTTATCTAATTGTACTAAATTCAGTCAAATTTTCGTACGCCACACTTTTGATTAAATTAACCAGGAGAAAGAAAATGGACGGTATTGCCACACATCCTCTGGCACTTGTCATAAAATGAACCAATTTAACCTTTATATTCTTAACCTCAAATGTAAAGGTTTATGTAAATCTGTTCATCTGACTGAATTTCCTGTGCTGGTTTTAATATGTTCCAGTGACCACGCACAAAACAAAAAAAAAAAAAAAATTATGATATGGAATATCCCTTTCCAATATTTATACAGAACCATCGTAAATGAAATAATAAATGAATATATGATTAAATTGTTTAACAAATTTTGAAAATTGTGATTAGGGATATCCCTTTCCATAAATTATACAAAACTATCGTATTTCGTATTTAATTAATAAATAAATGATTAAGTTGTTTAACAAATTTTGAAAATTACCCACTTATCTACATACGGGTTAAATTCTTGCATATTCCATGCATAGAACATAGCAGAATTCCACATTCTGCGAGATTATGCGCCTTCTATTTGTAGACTCATTCAATGGGACCTACAGTTTAATGACGATTCCGAACGTCAAGAAACAAGTATTGTCGATAACATGACTGCTCGAAGTGTTTGTCAGACATATCAAGGTCACAGACATTCAAAAAATGATAGCCGGTTGTATCGGAGCTAAAAATAACCGTCATGCCTCGGCCTTGTATGAACAACTTGTTTTGTCGATTGGGTCAATTTTGCTCAATTTTAATAATTTTTATGGTGAATTTTTGTCTCTCCACTTGATTGGTGCGACCTTTGTCGTATATTTAACAGATATTTGGAATATTTTTGGACTGTTATAGATTACTATGCTGATTAGCAAATATATATCCTAAGTAATTTTAGTTTTTATAAAATATTTCTATTTGTTATAAACAGAAAACCATCTAGGTGGTATGAGATATATCCCAGCAAAAAAACTGGAAGTCATTCAAAAATAATAACATTTTCACCACTTCTGAAAGCGCAATATATGCGTATTTATAATTTCCAAAGAAACACTTTTATACCGTTTCCAAATCGAAACAAACTCGGTAGTTGTTATTAAATTGAATTACATTTAAATACTATTGATTTGTTTGGATTCGACTGTCACATAATAAAATTTCATAAAAACACTGTTTTGCGGTCTAATTTCGGTCTCCAAACTCTTATCACAAAAAATTTTTCACAAAATGACTGATTTTTCATTGTTATAATAACTCTGATGAAAATGTGAAGACACACTATAAAATACTGCTTCCTCCCCATGACAAGCCTATGTTAAATTCATTGCTGATTACGCAAATTTTCACTACTTTGCTCCAAAAATTGCGATGAATTTCAGCTTCTGCGGATGCACTTATTTTGATGGCCAGAATGGTTTTCCGTTTTTTTGTTTTTATATTTTCTGATATAGAATAATTAAAAAGAAAAACAATGGTTTTTGATAAAATGTTTTCATTTAATTTCTCTAATTTGTCTATTTACGACATTTTGACAATCCTGATGGAAAGTTATGATTTTGAGACCTAATTTTTCAGGCGTAGCTCCGATTCATAAGCACATCCCATTCGCAAGTATAGATCTACGTTGTCAGCCTAGGTGTTTTAAAGCGCGGTGATCGAATTTTTTCCACCAATTTTTTTAGACCAATCGAAACCAGCCGTTTCTTGAGTGATTGTCAAATTATATAGTATCTAATTTGAAGAATTGTTTTTTACAGTCAAATATTTTTTTGAAAGAAATTAATAATAGTCAATCATGTCGTAACGACAATACGGAGAATGGTCTCGCATAACTTTGACTTTTTAAAGAAATTTGTCCAGAAATTGTAACGACAATTCGGAGGACGGTCTCGCCTAGCTTTGACTTTTCAAGAAATTTGTCCAGGAACGAACGACGACCACAATTGAATTCTGTCAAACAGCGAGACACTGTGGCCCAGGATGGGACTGCATTAACAAAAGTCAAAATCAGTTGATTGGCGCTCTGTTGTTGGCATATTGAAAATTATATAAATTATCGCAGGAAAATGTTTAGGATTTAATTAAAATTTTGGCTCAAAAAGATTTTCAAAACTTTAATACAAAAAGAAGAAATAGCGCAAAATGTTCTATGCTAAAAACAGCAAGCATTACGATGTTGGTACCAAATTTGATATTTTTATAGGTTTCAAAATTAAAGTTAAAAAAAGCACACATAAAGCTATGATTTCGATGAAACTTTTATTTCATTGTAATGCTTGGACCCTGCCATAATGTACGAAAAACAATGTAATTTAAATGACCGCCTATGGATTGGTTGCGACAGTGGATCCTTTTGAAGTTCCTCCAGCATCATTTTCGAAAAGAGACAGCCCAATGATACCTCCAGACCATAATGTGCACCAAACAGTAATATTTTCCGGATACAATGGCTTTTCAACAATGACTTCTGGGTTCTTCGAGCCCCATATTCGATAATTTTGCTTGTTGACGTAACCACCGAATAAGGAATGAGCTTTATCGCGTACGAAAATTTTGTTCAATTGAAGGCCCACGTTTGTATCACCACTTGTAGTACGTTAGGTTGGGCCAGTGTGACAGCCTAAATAAGCTTACTAGACTGTGTAGTCCATTGTGATACCACGAAAACTAGAGATAAGGATGTCCTTAGTTTTCCCCGTTGAACCATCCTGAGCGCCTCAAGAAGCTCTTAAGTCGGACAATATCTATATCGTAAAGATCTTACAGGTCCCTAAGGAAATACGAGCCCAGTGTTGTAAGTTTTAATATTTTTACGCATTCTTCGGTTAGTAAATGATTCATATTCGTAAATGGCAAACCAAACCTTTCACTAAATAAATAACGCTTCAGATGATAAGTGTCTAACAGCTGACAGCCTTGCCAGACTGGCGGTTTTGAAACTACTAAATGGATAAGTCATATAACGGTTCCGCCATATCTGAGAACTGAAGCGGGAACTCTTTTATTTTCTGGGAAATACTAAATTAGTTTAGTTTAATGTAAGTGGGAAATGAGCTTCATCACAGACGAAAATTTTGTTCAATTGAAAGCCCACATTTGTAGTAAGTTTTAACTACTTTTACGCGTTCTTCGGCTATTAAACGATCCATATTCGTAAATCGCAAACCTTTAACTAAATAAATAACACTTCAAATGATAAGTATTTAACAATCTTGCCAGCCCGGCGGTTTTGAAATCACTAAATGGATAAGCCATATAAAGGTTCCGCCATATGTGAGAACTAAAGAGGCAACTCTTTTACTAAATTAATTTAGTTTAGAGTCAAAATAATAAATTTCTCATGATTTGCTACCAAAAGGAGAAATGTTTTAAAATAAAATCTACTACTAAGAGCGGTTTATCAGGAAGTTTTTGTAGCTTTATGTAAATAACATTCTTAACTTGTTATTCGTATTCATAATCACAATTTTGCTTTAGCGTTTACCAAACAATTATTATATTGAAACGAATGCCCCCAAATCAAAGTTTTCTCATAACTCTTACCAAATTATAATGCCCATTAATTTATACTATTACGACTTCACTCCCACGAAGGACCTCCCAAGTGGCAAGTTCAAGTGGAGCAACAACCAGCAGCTGCTGCTGTTGCAACAAAATCATTGAAAATAACTTTTTTTTATAGCCCATAAAGACGTTGCAATGGAAATGTCTTCAATCGCTTTATCGATCGAAGCGAAAAAATCGGAAAACAGGAAAGATGAATGGAAAAATCAATTTTGAAACTTTGTATTATTCACAGGGGCTGCTGCTGCTGGCTTTTCCACTACTCATCTTCAAATGGCAGCAACCAATGAAGTCGAGCGAGGTAGACGACGTTCGTTCGTTTCGATTAGTTCGCACAATGATGAACGCGAACAAAAGGCAACAGCAGAACATTACAACAGCACCACTTCATTCTTACAGTTAAATTCACACAATAATTTCGAATGAATGGCACAAAAAAAAAAAAAAAGAAAAAGAAGATGATGGAAAAGTAAACATCAATCATCTTTTGGATATGGAGGAAAAACGCAACGGGTACTATATTTATTTTAAGGTTAAGTTTAGTGGGTTAAATACACACGCCGAGAACAGAACGGAAAGATGTACAGATTAACTGGCGGACTGACTGACTGGCTGGCTGACTGGGGCATACAAATGTACTTACTTACACCGGTAAATTGTTGGCTCATACATCAGTAAGATGCACTAAATGGATGTGGATGGAGATGTGGAGTATATAATCAAAGATAGAAAGTATTTTCTGATTGTTAAGAAGAAGTTTACTTTTGCCTTATAGGTCAATGCTTGATTGGATTTGGACTAATTAGCGTGTACGCCTTATTGTACAGGTATATGTATCGTTACTTGTAACAATTTCTGATGTTATAACGAAAAATCGTAGGTTATTTTGCTTAAATTGACGGGATCGGCATAATTTTTGTATCAATAAGTATTTATCACTATGTTTACTCTACGAGTTATAAATTACCTTCGGAAAAATGTATGTAGGACCTAGAAGATAGCATTTTGACGCATAAGAAAATTGATGTTCGTCCATCTAACTGCCTCGATTAAGCAGTCCAGTAACAAAGACAATGCCTTTCTGCATTTGCCATAAATTTGAACACTTTTACGGCGAGATATTGAGAAGATTTCAAAGCTATTTTCAACAACAACAATTACATATTTGCTCATGATCATTTCAAAGCTATCTTCAACAATTACATATTTGCTCATTACCGTGGTATATTTGCGATAGAAATTTTAAAAACGAACTTATTTACGCATATTTTGAAGTCATTAACTTGATCTCAATGTGCCTGACGAACACTTCAGGTAGTCGTGTAATCAATAAGTCTGGTGAAAACTTCTCTAACTGACGTTCGAAATCATCGTAACCCTATTCCAAGAAGTGTAGAAACAGAGCGCATGTAACTTCAGTAAATGTAAGAAGCTCTGCTATATCCCACTTATGGAATGCAAGAGAACTTTCTCAAAAGATACAAATATTCTTCCTGTTTGCTATAGTTAGCAAGATATCTGTAGTATATTATAGAATTTTAAAAAATGGACACATTTTTTGTGACGTTTCATATTTTTTGTTTGTTTCAAGAATTCTTTGGTTCCACATTCTTTTCAGACAGTAATAATTGTCTACTTTCTTCAATCCATGATTTGGTATAGTTCTCGTAGAAATGAATCGCCCAAACCAAGTATAATCGATTCTCAAAGTTATGGGATTGGTATGAATTTCAGATAAAACTTTCTCTTATGTTTCGGAATAATCGCTCATCAATCCCATAGACAATGGCTATATACAAACAGATCGTTCAAGTTTGGTTTCGATTCTGCTAGCAGAATTGGAATTTATTTACATTTAGCAGGGAAAGCGAAAATTTAGTTTCGTTTCGATTTTTATATTGAAATTTTATTGCATCATAAGTTTGATTTTGAATCATATTAATGTTTCCAAAAGGACTGCTTTTGATGCAATGGTGTGGGGCATTTTATGATCGATGTTGTCCATCTATAATATAACATATGTTGAATTATGTACATAACAAATTTTGCGTTGGTCGACCTGTTTCCTATTTTTAATTCACATTTATGGCTTAGAATAGATTTTTTTTAAATTCCCAAGTACTTCATTCTCCTCTGCTTCTTCGCCAACTCTAAACGCTCTAAACACTTCTAAAACGCTCTTTTTGGTATCGCCAACAGCTCCTATTTTGTTTTTCTTTTATCTCCTCAATCGTAGCAAAACGCTTGCCTTTTATCGGTGTTTTAAGTTTTGGGAAGAGCAAAAAGTCAGGGGGGCCAAGTCCGGTGAATACGGTGGTTGAGGCATGCTTGCGGTTTTGTTTTTGGCCAAAAACTCACGCACAAGCATCGATGTGTGAGCTGGTGCGTTATCATGGTGCAAAATCCATAATTGGGTTTTCCACAATTCTGTGCGTTTCTGACGAATTGCTGCGCGCAAACGGCGCATAAATTGCTTGGCATGAGCCGAACAATATATCAACATCATCAGCAACCTCTCTAATAGTGATTCGACGATTATCCAAAATCATTTTCTTCACTTCGATGTTTTCATCGGTTGTTGACGTGCTCGGGCAACCAGGACGAGCATCGTCATTGACATCTTCTCCGCCTTCCTTAAACCGGTTATACCACAATTGAACTTGTGTTCTGATCACAGTAGACTCACCAAACGCCATAGTCAAGATTGCAAATGTCCTTGCACATTTAATTTCATTTTTTACACAAAACTTAATACAGTTTCTTTGATCCATTTTTTCGAATAGTAAAAAAATCGAAGAGCACACCAAAACATGACTAACTTTTTTATCTGACAAAAACAAACTGACAATTCAAAATGGCTGATATTATTAACATATATAACATAACAGAAACAAAGCGAAAATTGAATATACGTAACTCAAGAAACTTAAAAAACTTTTTTTTTATCATATATTACATATATATATATATATATATATAGTGACCCGGTATACTCGTATATTTCAAGACCCATGCAATGGCGATAGTCTCCGTTAACAATAATCCATATAATGCACAGAGTATTTTTCCATCTGTGACCGAGGAAAAGGTTGATGCATAGGTAGCACTGCTACAGCCGACTGTAACGCGTGCTGTGGTGAAAGGATACAAGGAGAAGAGAGCCAAACCCAAGAAACGGTTGTGGAGGGACAGCGAGACAACGTAAGATCAATAACAAAGCATGTGAAATAGGGCTCTCTTTTTGTAAAGCAAGTGTCTGTACAAGTGAAGAAATCACGTCAATTGTTGACAATGAGATCGATCTTCCAGGACCGAGTTAAATCGAGATCAGAAAAGCAGTATCAGGGCTTACGAAGAACAAGGCTGCGGCAGCTGATGACTTGATTGGCTTGATTGGACCTTATGAGAGCGGCTTTTGAGGTTTATTAAACCCACAACTAAACAGATATTGGCGCTAAATCACGGTAAATCACGGAAAAGATCCATGAAAAACTGATCGAAACATATTAATCATTTCGTCGACTATAAATCAATCGGCTTTTCGTCAATTCGATACGACAAAACTGTATATGGCCATGGCGGAATTTTGGACAGCTTAAACGTCTTTGCAGAATGGCGCTGATTGACACGAAGTTTGTACCAAAGATAGGCATAAACCGTAGTGAGGTATTTTATAAGCAAAAAAAAAAAAAATGATTTATACAAGGCCACATCCTACTTAGCATAATATTCACCATTCCTATCTGAAGATGGTCTTCGCCTTCTTTGAACACGATTCCACTGCTTTCATTGTTCCTTTGTCTCTGGTGTGAAGTAGTGGACCCATGTATCATCCGTAACTATAAATCGATGCAAAAATTTGGCTTACTTGCGGTGAAACATCACGAAACACTCTATTGAAAACAAGCGCGGCACCCATCTTGCGCACAGCTTTCTCATCTTCAAATCTTCAATCAATATACGATGTATAGCACTTTTTGAAACGCCTATCATTTCAGCCGGCTCACACGCCTTCAGCTGACGATCATTCAATACCATTTTGTGGATTTTCTTAACCGTGCCCACCTCAATTGATCGACCACTATGGTGTTCGTCTTGGCAGCTTGTACGGCCTCGTTTAAATTCTGCTACCCAATATTTTACAGTCGTAGACGAAGGAGCAGGCTCCCTCAGAGAAGAATCTAGCTCAGATTTAATATTGGTTGGAGTGAGACCTTTTAAATGGAAATTTTGAAATATATGATGGTGATCCATTTTTTCCATTTTTACAAATTCACTAAGGTCGTTTACTTTTGATGGCTCAAATAAAAATACTAAACAACGTGCCGTCTTTAAACTTAAAACATATGTTTCACAAGGTTGCCACTTTTCTTTAAAATATTTTTTTTAACTCCTGGCACCATTTATGCAACAGCCGGCTAGATTTTAGACCGCCCTCGTACATTGGAACGGAATACATCAGTTATGAATATTAATTTTGTGATGTCTCCAAATCGAATACTATTTTCCAGTTCTTTAGGTTAAATTTCTTTAGGATTGATTTGAATTTTACATTACTATCATAATACGTTTCTGTAACGCTCACAAAGTCATATAGTGGCATTTTTTCTAGAATTCATGTGTAAATTTTTCATCTCTAAATGGATTTGAATTGTGAAACACAACTGATGTGCACTCCATATGTTTTCATTAAGAAGAACAACAGTTTTCACAATAATAAAATTCCTTAAAGTTCCGTCTTTTAGTCCTCCCAATTCACATGTTATTTGATGTTGCAAAATAATTTGCAGTCGGTGATATGACAGTAATTTTATTTTGAGTGTACTCGATGCTATTATGATACATGTAAGTGCCATTACAATTGTTTCCCCCCAATTACTACTGTTCGTCCACATCCACACCTGGTGAATGGAGTTGTTGAAAGAAATTTATTGGCCTCTCTTGGTTGCTGCCTCCGTTTCGGTCTCAGTGTATGACAGATATTTTATTGGTTGCGATCATTATAATTCTTTCTTTGTCACATCTGGCCTGTCTGTACGGCGTTCTGTGGCTGTTGTTATTGTTATTGTCGGTTAATAATTCAGTTTAACTGATTGTAATTCAAAACAGTTAACGGTCTCTTTTAATTTATAACTTTATTCTTCTTCTTTACGAGTGTAAAAAAATATCGCTCTGAGCTATCTTAGCCATGGCCGGGTTATTATTCAGTTGTCGGCATTTGGATGATCATGATGTTGATGTCTGCTCAACATTGTACGCGATTATAGAACTCTAAAAGAGAGAGGCAGAGAGAGGGAGATGCAGAGAGAGAGAGAGATTATCCGGATCATGTGGTCCATTTGGCCGGTGATTGTTACCGTTCACAATGGCCCAGTTACGAACTGCAGACAATAGAAGAACACGTACAATTTTATATGACACAGAAATCGAAATAGAAATTATGAAAAAAATGACAGCTATGTTTGTGTTTTCTGCCGCACGAGATGCGTGTGATAACTGTAAATTTTGATCAAATTAAATCTAATTACTGTCGAAATATTTTAATAGAAAGTAAAAGTCGCCAAGCAGGTCAGTAACAAGTGAAATGATTCACAAAATTTATTGAAAATAAGAGAAAATACAAACGAAACGCAAAACAAAAACATATTTAAATCAACAAAAGTCGTAGGAAGAAAATCTCTATTGAATATACATTTTTAATTCATTGTTGCTGTTGATGATTCTCCCCTATCCATTAATCCATTATTGAAATACAGCCGAACTTCTCTATAGTGTAGCAGTTGGTGACAGACAAATGAAATAAAAGTGAGAGTTGACTATGACTGTGTAAACTATAGGAAAATTTCAAAATTTTTAAACGAATTTGCTTTTGTAGTAAGAGTAGCTCGAATTTACAATTTACTACCAAGCCATTTAAAAAGTTTTAAATTATGTCCTGATTCTTACAAAAGGCACATTCTACAACACTTTCAGACTTTGCTGTAAAATTTTGTTTTCAATTAAACTGTGAGCAGCCTTTATTACGTACCGATTATCTTATATTTCAAGATTATATTCCGATTAACTTCTAACTTTTGAATTAGTCTTTTTTTCTATACTTTTTTTTTTTGTCTTCAATGATTATAATGTCATATTATATTATTATATGTCATATTATATTTTTATAACTTTTATATTTAATTTTTATTATGATGAATTGTTGCATATTGTAATTTACTTATAATTGGCCGGAAGGCTTTAAATTACAAGCCAGAAATAAATAAATAAATAAATAAATTTTAAACGCCATCCCTTGCTGTTGTTTAAACTTGTTTCGAATCGAGAATGATCGCTGGTTAAAATGTAATTTTTTTTAAATTTTAGTATTATAACTTTTAAGTGCACTATAATATGAATTAGATAGCATAAGAAATATTGTAGGAAAATTAGATGTAAAATACTTAATAATATTTAACCTGTTTATCGAGATATCATAACTTAGCTATCAAAATGTCTTAAAAATAAAATGTAGCATTTTTCCTTGGATTATTTCCCTTAGGTCCTTATGAACCTCTGTGATTTTCTTGAATGAAGTTAAAACCAAAGTTGTGTGATGTTATATAGTTAACTTAAATCCATTTGAATTATCAGTCATTGGCCAATACATTAGCTATTTACATCCTCCTGTCTCAACGCTGCTCAAACTTTCTCAAATTCCAAAAAAAATACTTTCATATCCAAAACTCTCTAAGAATATGAAGCATTGACTTCATCACCTGAAGATAATTAAGTGGCAGCTAAAATGGAAATTGTCATTTCTTATGCATTGCATATAAAGGGTGTCCAAACAAGAACGCAAGATTTAAATGACTGATGCAACAATTGAATTGTTTCTCTGGCTGTATGATATGTGGCACCGTCTTGTTGAAACCACATGCCCTCCACATTCATTTCTTCAATTTTAGGCACGAAAAACCTGGTTATCATTTCACGATACGGAACACCATTGACTGTTTGCGCTTGACATGCCTCATTTTCATAAAAAAAAATGATTCCAATGATTCCTCCAGCCCAAAATCCACACCACACAGTGACACGTTGGGGATGCATTTGCTTCTCGTGAATCACTCGAGGATTTTCCTCACCCCCAATGCGACAATTCTGCCTATTAACGAAGCCATCAAGATGGAAATGGGCCTCGTCACTGAAGATGATTTTATCGGCAAAATCAGCATTTTCATGTTGTCTCTCCAATACCCAATTAACGAACTCCCTTCGCTGTCCATGGTCAGCTGGCTTCAGTTCCTGAGTCAATTGAACTTTGTACGCATGAAGATGCAAATCTTTCGTCAAAATTCGCTGCATAGTGGATTTGGAGACACCAATTTGCTGAGCTCGAATTGAGGTGGATGGAGTTTGAGCGACATCATCACGTACAGCTGCGACATTTTCGGTCAATCGACCTGGTCGAAGGCGCGTTGTTGTCTTTACATCACTAACAGACCCAGTTTTCACAAATTTGTCCATTAATCTCTTTACAGTTGACTCTTTTGGAGCATTATTATGACCCCAAATTGATCGCAATTTGCGAATGTAGCCGCAAAACTTTCAACATTTTGGTAAAACAATTTCACAATGAAAATGCGTTGTTCATTCGTGTAGCGCTCCAGTTTTACTAACCTCGTACTTTCTACTAGCAAACAAAAACAATTGTTTAAATGTCAAACAATGACACTTCGAATGGCGCCAAATTTAAATCTTGCGTTCTTGTTGGGACACCCTTTAGAATAGAATTTTAAGAGCTGCGGTCTTCCATTTTATTGCCGCAATTAATCGTGCCAATATTGTTTGCGCCTTTCATTATTGAAGATTTATGCTGGAACGTTGTGGTTCATCTGCATAAGGTGACCCAGCCGCTGCGTTTGATGCGCTTGATTAAACCCATGTCGATGTATAGCTTATAAGACTGAAAGTTCATACGGTGCCGATATTTTCTATTATGGAGAATTTTTCTCTTGAAAAACGTTTTCAATTTGGAAATGTGAACTTGAACTTGTATTCTTCTGAATGTTATCAAGAAATGATCATTAAAAAAGTCACTGTGAGAAAAAAACACTCAGAGAAAATGTACCATCTATTACCAATTGCCCTTTAAGGAATATTAGCTTGCTGATGATGCTGGCATGTCAAATGGATCAGTCAAATCAATTGTAAACAAATATTTTAGTCTTCAGATAGATGTATCTGTATCTGTATCTCGTTTGGTACCAAAAACATCCAATTTTTTTTTCGCATGTGGGGAGATGATTTGTTGTAAAATCCATTCTTATGGGAGGTGAGACTTGGATCTATACTTATGATCCCGAAACAACCGACTACTCAAGTGAATGTCGTGCCGGACATGAAGCTGGATAGGAAAGATTGCGGCAAAATCGCCAAAATCTAATAATGCTGGCAGTTTCCTTCGATTACAGTGTGACACAGTGTGCACAATGTGAGTTCCTTTCACTATGTCGATTGAATATTGTGCCAAACGTGAAGCAGGATGGGAAAGATCGCTGCAAAATCGGTCAAAAATCTAGTAATGCTTACAGTTTTTTTTCGCTTACAGTGGTATGGCGCAATGTGAGTTTCTTTCGCTATACCAAACTGTCAACAAGGAATATTATTTGACTGTTATCTGTCGTTTGACTGAAGCTACTTGTTGAAGGAGATCACATTTATGATCAGGCTACTCTTGGTTTTTGTATCACGGTAATGCGCCATCCCACACAGCATTAGACCTTCGTGAATTCTTCACCTAAAATTCAACAAATATCGTACTACAGAGTGGGCCATATGAGTGTTGGCGATTTAATTCTTCAATTTCTCGGTAACGCGTGGCGCGGGGTGGCGGGGGGATACGTTGTTCGCTGCGCCGCTTCCTGGAAATTTAGTCGCCATGGAGCCGTACACGGGAGCGTATTACGAAAACAATAAATCAGTGATTACTGCACGACGTTTGTATCGGCATGAACACGGTTTACACGATTTAAGTGAAGTTTCAAGCACCAATGTGATACGAAAATGGATCAGAATGTTCGAAACAACCGGATCAACAGTACCAATTACGGTTCGTGGTCGCCCAGTTTCTGCAAGATCAGCCGACATTGTGGAGCGTGTTCGTGTTTCAGTTCAGCGAAATCCGCAACAGTCAACACGTAAGAGAAATCAGTCTTTGGATGTCAAAAGAACAACTTTACGACGAATTTTGAAACGTGATTTGCATTTGAAGGCTTATAAGATTCAGATAGTCCAAGAATTAAAACCCGATGATGCCAATAACCGACTTAACTTTGTCAATTTGATGCTAGAGCGGTTCAACAATTTCAACAACGTGATTTTTAGTGATGAGGCCAATTTTCACCTTAATGGCCATGTGAACCAGCAAAATTGTTGGTTCTGGTCCGAGACTAATCCCCGACGCTTGCATGAACGTCCACTTCACAGCCCTAAGCTTGTCGTGTGGGCTGGGATAACGTCAACCGGTATTATTGGACCATACTTTTTTGAGGACGAAAGAGGGCATGCGATGACGGTTAGAGCGAACAATTATTGCAACATGCTAGCAGACTTTTTGGTGCCAGCTTTGCAAGAACTTCAAGGCAATACCTCGAGGATGTCGTTTCAACAGGATGGGGCCACATGTCATACGGCTAGGGTATCCATAGAGCTGCTGAAAAATGTTTTTCCTGGAAAACTCATTTCGAAAAGGGGGGATATTGAATGGCCCCCACGTAGTCCCGATCTCTCTCCATGCGATTATAGGTATTTTCTATGGGGCTACCTCAAATCGGTAGTCTACGAGAATAATAGAAGAGGAACATTATTCAGGAAAGTAACAAAACACCGAGAACAACTTTTCAACGAGTTTTCCAAAATTTGCGACTTCGGTTCCAAGAGTGTCAAGCAGCCGAGGGAAGCCATTTGGACAACATTATTTTTAAGTCTTAAAAATTCCCATGCTTCTATTTTTTAAAAATACAAATATATTTTTTTTATGTTTCGTAGTTTTTTTTTTTTAATTGAATATTTAAACCGCCAACACCCTTATGGCCCACCCTGTATAATTGCCTTTTTTATCTGATGTAGCATCTTCTGAATATTTTCTTAACTCAAAAAGACAGCTTCGGCGATACCGTTTTGAGTCGTTTGAAAACGTTCAGCGTGAATCGCATTGCACTCTGAAGATGTGGTTGATACCAAAATCGCTGGTAGAGACTTTGTGCTCGAATGTGGAGTTGCATTGCAACCGGGTGCTACAGACCCATAGAGTAGCAGAGGTGGTAAGATAGGCCTCACCTCCGCCAATGGGGATTATGTTCCATACTAGCATAATCAATTTGGTATCTCCTGGCTGTGAAGAAAGGGTTGACAATATGCGGTAGTACCAAAATTGTCAGCGCCTTTTCCTAGATAGCCCTAGTTTTACTTGGATATTCCAGGGTGTCGTTGGCAATCGCATTGTAATATGCCCAGTGTGTCGCACACTGTGGATAAAGCCTTCACCGCGAGACTCACGTAAAACCCTCGTGGACTTTTGCTCTCGGAAGACCATACCGGAAGATGACTATTTGTTATCATTCGAATGTTGAGAAAAAGTGTACTGTATCAGGGCAGAAAGCTTTGAAAGTGATTAAAGAGTTTTGGAATAAATATTATTTCGTAAAGAAAACTAGAAACTTTTTGGGCACAGTAGGATATACCAATACGTGATTAATTGAATTCCTCGACATTAATCAACCGTAAATGCTTAATTAAATAATTAACGGATATCATTCGCAGGCATCCGTTCAATTATATTTTCCCACATTGTTAATAAACTAATGCCATTAATCAATCTCTACTTACCACAAAGAAGCAGCTAAACGAATCGGAGAAAATGTAATAATCCAAAATTTAACGCTTTGACTTAATGTCGAAAGATGTTGATGTTGTCGGCAGTATTGGGGGGATGTGGATCAAGCTTCTAATATTCCACAATTAAGACTTCTACGTTTTCGCAGTTTTTTTTTGTTATTTCTGTCGACGAGAGGGAAAAAGGAAAGGAAATGGTAATAATTTAGACTTACAGCTACAATCATTATTTGTTACAGTTTTTGCTTTTTATTCTGGCACAAAACTATTTAATTAAAATAATTAAAACATTAAGCAAGAGCATCCGAAAGAACAGATGGAGAATAGACTACGAAGACGGCGACGACGAGGAAGAGTCTTCACTCAGCCTCAATAGAAGACGGCGTGTACATACAATGGTCTATATAGCACGGTATGGTTCTATATTTGCCTAACATTTGTTACACATTTTGATGTTGCTCGTGCTGTTGCTGGTACTGTTGCTAGTATTGTTGCTGCGGTTATTACTGGTGGCGATCCACAGACACTGCGAATGAAATGTAATGAAAACCAGCCAAAAACCAACGAATCACGTTATTTAATTTTTCTGGATTAACAGACTGAGGAGTGAATACGAACAGAGGCGACAGCAGCCTCTAATAGAAACATTCCAAGCACGCCAATGCCACGAACAAAAAAAAAAAAAAGAACAGAAAAAACGAAACGCAGCTATAAAAATGGGTCTCCCATTGAAAGGGTTGACCAAGAAGAGACCGGTGGAGAAGCGGTCAATGGACGAACGAACCACTTGTGAATGAGGAGGTAGGCATTAATAAATGATATAAATTACCAACTATTTGGCCAAACGCCAAAATGCACCGCAATGGGAAAATGTTACAAAGTGAGAAAAGAAAAACTGTTGTAATGGTGGATGGAATAAATGTAAAGTAACGTTAAAACCCCAAATATGTAGTTTGCCTTCAAATTAGCAAAATCTTAGTTGCGTATTTTAGAACAAGGCAATGGAACTGGTTTACATTGCCTCGACATGGAATGATAAACACTTTTCATAGCTTCACCTGAAGGAATGATGGTAATGATATAAACTGAAACAGCAAAAAGCCGTTTGAAGTACTAAATATCTTTTAACCGACTGTGTTTCTTGACTTTTTAAGTCGATTGAACGATATCTGTCTGTCTGAGTGGCTGGCTGATTGGTAGACAAGATAACTGTCGGAAATTTGTATGAAAGTTCTTAAAACTTGGTATTCGAATATTGGAAATAGTACTCTTTCCAAAATTCATTTTGTTCCTTAAAATAAAGGACATTCATAACTTAAATCTTTGGCCATTTTATTAGTTACTTTATTTAGTTATTAGTTAGTTATTAGTTTAGTTATTACTTAAAGCTGAAAATATGGAACACATAGCCATACCTTCCTCACACATAATCGGCCTTCCAGAAACATATTCAATTATCTTGCGAGAAGGCTCACTGCGTTCATTTAGGGCATTATGACCATTTTTAAACAGACGAAACTTATTTACAAGTGTATTATAAGGCCTGTAATGTCTTTCCCTTCCCCCATTTGGCACAACGCGGCAAAGAGTCTCTTACGAAAAATGCAAATTCTTCAAAATAAATGATTAAAAATGATTTTCAACAAACATTGGAGGTACCGCACTTCTGTGCTACATAAGGAAACAGATTACTAACTTTTTAAGGATTATTTTAAAAGATTAGGTGATAAATATTTTAATAACAATATCCATTCTCGGTTTTCCGTAATAAGAGAATGTAACGATTTATAAATAACTTAATAAGAGAAATTTATCAAAACTGAAAATTTGTGTCTGTAAGTGGTCATCTTCGCACATAATCACTCTATGACCAATAGTTGCAATTTCTTGGAATAAAACTTGGATTAATAAATAAAAAAATATATATATGTATATATATATATATAAATTTTATGGTCGTCATAATCGACCTGCTGAATTAACAATTCGTGCTGTTATCTGTTATGGACATAAAACCATCGGCCATCGAAAATATTGCAGCCGTAGCGACCAGTGTTAATGATTTTTCGATTTAAAAAAAAAAAACTACGCTAAAAAAATTACCTTTTACATATATATATTTCGAATAAAACACTTAAATTTGCATCATATATACATTATACATATACATATATATATATGTATATATAAATATTTTGAGACGGAGCCGCGGACAACATTTACATGAAATTATCTATAAAAATTAAATGGCAAAGACCAATTTATCAATTCCAATAAAAAATTTTAATATATAATGCAAATTTACATATATTTGTGTATATATTTACATATATTTGTATCGTTCGCTACTTTCGTTGGCATGGTCGTGGATTTAATCCCGCATATAGCCACCTATTATTATCATTTAAACGGCGGCCACCCCGATGTACGTGACGAGCAGTCGAGTAATCGACGTTTGAAATCGTCGCTAAACTGCAAATCCCATTGAGTGAGTCTAAATATACGCCCTCGTCCCAAAAGTAGTCGACCTGACGTATAGATAATGCCAGCAGTTTCAAAAAATGATTTTGGGGAAAAGTTGTTTAGTATTTTTATTTGCGCCATCCAAAACAAAACGACTTCAGTAAATTTGTAAACATGGAAAAAATTGGTCACCGTCACGTAATTCAATATTCCCATTTGAACGGTCTCAGTCCAACCAATATTAAAGCCGAGCTAGATTCTATTCTAGGAAAATCTGCTCCTTCGTTTACGACTGTAAAATATTGGGAAGCACAGTTTAAATGGTCTCGTACGAGCTGCCAAGACGACCACCTTAGTGGTCGACCAATTGAGTGGCCAGTCAAGGTTGAGGAAATCCACAAAATGCTGTTGGATGATCGTCGGTTGAAGGTGCGTGAGCTAGCTGCAACGATAAACATATATTGACCAAAAATTTGAAGATGAGAAAGATGTGCAGAAAATGGGTGCCGCGTTTTCTTTCAGTAGAGCAAAAACAGCGTCAAGAAAATATTTCAGAAGAGTGTTTGGCGATGTTTCACCGCAATAAAGCCGAATTTTTGCGTTAATTTATAACCATGAATGAGACATAGGCCCACCAATTCACACTTGAGATAATAAAGCAGTCAAAGCAGTGCACTGGAATGGGACAATCTTGTCCGAAGAAGGTGATGACGGTTCCATCTGCAGGCAATGTCATAGCGTCTGTTTTTTAGGATGTCCATGGGAGTATTTTTATTGATTATCTTTAGAAAGAAAAACCACCAACGGCGAATATTATGTTAATTTATAGCAGCCTTTACGTGTTGAAATTATGAAAAAAGGCCGCATTTGGCGAAAAAAAAGTATTGTTTCATTAAGACAACGATCCAGTTCACACACCCACTATTGGCCAAAAATAATTAATTAAAATTCGAATATCTTCATCAAGTACTTAATCCGCCAATATTTAGCTCCCTCGGACTATTTTCTATTTGCAAAAAAAGGCTCGGTGGTAAAAGATTTGCCAACAATAAAGAAGTTGAGTCTGCGGTTGATGGTTATTTTAAGGAGTTTGACAGTTCTAACTATAAACAGGGTATAGAAGCTATTGAATATCGCTGGAAAAATTGTATCGAGCTTAAAGGAGATTATGTCGAAAAATAGAGAAAAATTTGTTCCAACTTTTTGGTATTTTCTTTGTTAGGTCGGCTATTTTTGGGACCGCTCTCGTATAAGTCCAAGTCTTCTAATGATTGGCGCTTGGATTAAATACCAAAAATAAAGTACATGAATTTGTGTTTCCTAATGTAATAGTATAATTTATTTGCATACGGATGGGAATTTTAATGGTCAAATACTTATAGAACATATAAAAATCCATTATCTAGCTTTGTATTTGGTGTTCAGAATCCAATGAAAACTTGGTGCCAGGACATTTTTTCATATCTTTTAATCTTCATATCTATCGAACAATTATCCTCAATTTTGCCATATTTGGAACACATCATACGTTTAAAAATCTGAGAATGAAAATGGAGGCCACCGCAGTATCCTTTCCAGTATCTTGCATACAAATTGAATGATTTTTTGAAATTCACTGTAATCCCTAATTTGTGGATTGTAGTTAGCTACATTTTTGTGATTTGTATAGCCTCCCTATTCTAATATGAGCAAAGGCCTCAGCTGCAGATTTAAATTAATTAAGTAAAGCGAAAGAAGCAAAAAAAAGTTCCCACATTTGGTTCTAACCCTCACATTTTTACGGTGAAAAAATGAGCGATAATGATATAAAATCGCTAATATTTCAAGGTTGTAATGTTGTCATATGTCCAACCTTACAATATGAGGTTTTACATTCGACAATTTCAACTATAACTTATTGGGGAGCTATCGTTTGTAAATCGCCGGAAAATTTTTTACACTGCCAATGTAAAACTATTGGTTTGCGTGCATGTGGCGTTTCCCATATCGGGAAACTACTGTAAACATTTTAAAATTTGCTGTAATCTCTGTTGGTTAACCAGTTATTGTGCTAATTTCGTTTTTGTCGCAGGCAAAGTTATCAAATCCCGCAGACTGAATTCGTAATGTGTTCTTTAAACCTATAGGGTAAAGTTGTCAACATGGGCCACTTCAGGCCTTTCGTAATGCCCAAAATAAACTCAAGTGTATACCTATACATATATGTATGTCTATATATGTTTGACTCAAACATGTTTGTTTACTTAGGCAACTTCATATGAACAAGTGAGTCGTCTAAGTATGAGACTAATCTCAATTTTTTTCATGTACTCATGCATGAGGTAGCTGGGTGGGAAGTGGTTGGTTGGTGTTGGTGGTGGTGATGGTGGCGCAGGCTGGTCGAGGTTTTTCGTTTTCTCTGCGATGTGGAAAAATTGATAATTAGCTTAAATACTATAAACAACAACAATAACTGCATTAACAACAATTGCGTTCGTTTCGTTGTTGACTTGGAAAAATATAGATCAGTGGATCAATGGCGCATACAACGAACGTAAACACAAAAACAACAGTAAAGTCAAGCGCAACTGCTTTTGGGTTGCAGCCACATGCAACAACGTGCAGCGTGTAGTTTAAATTAACATCTACGATGCAGTAGTAGTAGTTGCAGCAACAACTCTAGATAGCACTACTCGGGTAGTAACGATTGCTGAGTAGTAACACCAAACAAAGTGATGCGGCCAAGGTGGGCGGGAGAGGAGATGGCGGATGGTATCTGCTCTTTCAATAAATATGATGAATGGCATAAAAGCATGATCATGGAGATTTCATCGGTCCGTCCACTAGACCGTCCCGGCGAACGTGGTAATTCCCCTTCTGGCGTATGGCTTTCAGTTAGCCACGATGGTATCGACGAAATATATTCATATGATGCCATGTTGCTGATGCAGCAGCCAACCAGCTAGCCTGCCAGCCAACCAACCGACTACAATCGAAATCTGGCAACGGGCTATGAGGCCGCCAGATTGGTAGTTAGGTAGGCAGCCAGCAAGTGGGTAAATCGAGTAAGTGCAGGTAACTCTAGTTACCGGGACTTTGTAGAAAGAGTAGCGCATAAATAACAAATGAATGAATCCTATTCGAACGTGAAGCTGCGCGTGCGCTCTTAACAACTCAACGAGAAAAGTAGAGAAAAAAATATTTTAACGTAAATAATAAAATAAAGTGTAATCAGTGATGGTTGCACAGTGGTATACGGGTATTTGGGCGCTGATGTGTAAATATTTACTGTGGGCATTGCTTGATTTATTCAACGAGGAGTGGCAAATAAGTAGAAGGAAAAGGGGAAAAGCTTTACACTGAAAAACAAAAAATAGTTTTTGGTTGGTGCCCCAGAATAGATTTTGACAAACTCTGGTATATACAACTAATATATAGAAACTATAGAACTGATATGATGTATATAGAACTGAACTATAGAACTGATATATATGTAGATCACACAGAACTAGTGAACAGGCACCAAAAGTTTCTCTGGGCTGAAGCTTAATTGACCACCATCAAGGATTGCGATCCGCAGTGTCTTTTGACGGTGTAACAGTTTATTCTCATGCAAAAGATATCGGAGTAACTTCAAAAGGTATCGACGTAACTTATTTTTCCAATGAAATATGCAGAGTAGTATATTTTTTGGCATTTTTAAATAACCACTATCATAAATAGAGATCTTTCCCGTGTCTATCACTCTGTGCCGTACAAAAACAAAAAAAAAAAAAAATAAATAAATAAATAAATAAATTCCCTTGCATTCCACGAATGCGATATAGGAAAACCTCTCATATTCAATAATTCATTCTCACTGAAAGGGACCTGCTGCTCATCAACGAGGAGCCCGAATGGCAATTTGAGAAGCATTTACTGGACTTGCCGTTTACTCAACTAATCGAGACAACCGCTGCTCGGAGAAAGATATGATGGTTGTACTAGGGCTCGGGCTCCCCATTCCATACACGATAGTCCCATATATTAGGTGCGCAGTTATCGCTGTTTTTTTTTTTTTTTATAAAAATTCAACTTTATTATGAAAACATGTTTACAAACGATTCACTGAAAGTATTGCTCATCGCTAGCTACTACTTTTCCCCGTCTTTCTGGCAAAGCTCAAATTCCGTCACCGTAAAACTGTCCATATTTTGAGGCTATCCATTAATCTAGTCATTCCTTGATGTCGTCATATGAGTGGAATTGCTGATCAGCCAGCCCGTGTGCCATCGAACGGAACAAGTGATAATTGGACGGCGCAATATCTGAAAAATATGGCTTCAGCGTTCCTAGGTAGGTTTTGGGTTAATGAATCCATTTTTCATCACCCGTTACAATACGATGAAGAAAACCTTTCCTTTTTTGCCGCTGAAGCAGCTGTTCACAGACGAAAAAACGACGCTCAACGCCCCTTGGCTTCAACTTAAAAGAAACCCAAGTTTCTTGCTTTTAAATCATTTCCAACGCATGTATTCGCTTGAAAATCGCTCGGCGGGTAACTCTTAATACTGAAGCAAGCTCTACCTGCGTTTGACGCGGATTTCCATTAAGCAGTGCCGCCAATTCAGTGTCTTCGAAAAATTTTTGTCTTCCTTCATGCGAACGGTCGCAAACATCAAAATCACCGTCTTTAAAGCGACGGAACCAGTCCCGACACGTTGTTTCACTTAAAACAGCATCTCTGTAAACGTTTTGAAGCTCTCGATGAGCTTCAGCCGCCGTTTTCTGCGATTGAAAGAAGAAAATCAATACTTCCCGCATATAACGATTATTTGATATAAAAGTATACATATTGACACAACCAAATGAATATGACGTCAAAAGAAAATCACTTTTGTGTCGAGGCAGTAGAATCGACTAGTACTTAGAGCTGGCGCCATCTATTGGCAAACAGCGGAAAACAGTGCTACAGCCGATCACTATGCATTTGTAAATAATACTTCAATTAACAATAAAGTTTGGGAAAATATAGAGTTCAGTCACGCTAAACAGAATACGCCTTTAGACAATGGGTGAATATAAACTGTGGTAGATATAAATCAGACAGAATACACTCGGACCAGAAACTATGACAGCTACTACAGCTGCCGTAAGGAAAGGTATGAATACAAATGTAGATTTGCAGTGGATAAGATAATATGGTCGAACGTTGCCCGGCGGTTAGTACACGCGACTATCGTTCGCATGACTGCGGGTTTAATCGACAAGTCTAATCTATGGGAGACTGAATAGCTAAAATTCGTATCACGCACCATGTTTTGATAACGCTGATTTATGAACCTGCCGTCACAGAAAACAAAGACACATACAAAGACAAACAAAGACACAAATTTGTCTGAGAGATTTTAATGCCAAGTACGAATGGCAAGTGTTTTTAGGCCAACAGCTGGAAAAACCAATAGAAAACTGACCTAGATTGGTTCCTGTCGTCGGCTAAACAGATTATTAAAAGGCAATTAGGATCCAAAGCTTTTTTTTATGGAAATATTGTTAAAATTTATTTTTACACTTCCAATATAAAGTTTTTTTCATAATATTTCGATTAAACTCGATGTATGAGTATTAATTAATTATAATTAATTCTTTAGTACTTTCTTTATCAACGCAGTTTCTTAATCGATTAAATCAAAAATATAGACATGTATTAATAAATTTGATGTTCTCGAATTCATAGTTTTATTAAATAATGGATTAAATAATTTTGCTTAGAAAAATCTATGCAAAATTATTATAACCATTTTTTTCTCTTGGCGGTGAATCTTTTGGGCGTTCTTTATCGATGTACCTCAAATTCTTATATTTTTATATCTTCTTAAATTGTATACGCTCAACTATGTATTTATTATCAATAGATATTGATTAAACCCATTAAGGGCTAGAGATACCACAAAACACTTCATACTTTTAAGGGAATAATTATATACAGAAATATAATGGAAGCGAAGAAAAACCTTCATTGGTAATCTGAAATCGAATATAAAATATAAATCATACGAAACACCTTAAATTGCAAAAATATTTTATAAAAGAAAATCATAAAAATTTGCACAAAAATTGTGATATCTCATATTTATTGACGTGTTTTTATTATATTAGGCCACTTATGGCAATACGAGTAGAATGTTGAGTTATTAGTTAAGGAAACCAATTTTCTTTTGGGGTACCTCTAGAGCAGAAATATTTTGGAAACCGCTCTAAAAAAAGTTAGTCGTCATTTTTGGGATTCCATTCAAAAAGAGAGACACTATAATGTATGCCGACTGTGGTTTTAGACTTACATTCATACAAAAATCAACCACCACTAGCTGAAGGAAATCTATAACAGACAATGACATATACTGACTAGGTTCTGCAGCAGTGGAAGGCACTTTCGATTTAAGCAAAAAATCATCTTCATTAATGAAATCTCTTTTTTGGATGAACGAGTACGTTGACAAGCGAAATTTCTGTATTTGAGGTCATTTCAATTCAGATGCGACGTAAACTGGCGATCGAGATGGTGCACGTTTTTAAATGGGATTTTCTTAAGTTGCAGATATACGCCAATAAACCGCAGACATCTGGTAACCTCAAAGTCAAAAAATTGCTCAGATAATTTTGCCATTGCTTGACTTAGTATCGTCTGGGCGGGCGCCAAAGATGGACAACAGCAAAGAAAAATACGCCACGTTTTGCAGTTTGTTTTGAAATATGAATAGCGTTTATGGGAGCAGCAACCATACTCTGAAAGGTTAGCTGTCAAAAATGTCGCGAGAATAATGGCAATTGTCAAATCCGACCGTTATGTCAGTGATGTTTCGATTGCCAAGGAACTGAACATTGCACAAAAAATAATTTGGAACCACTTAAATGAGGCTGGGCAAAAGAAACTCGATGTATGGGTGCCGCAAGGGTTAACGTAAAAAAACCGAATTTCCATCTGAGAATCACTGTTAAATAGCAATAAAATCAACTCGCTTCTGAAAAACATGATGACTGGTGATGAAAAATGTATCACTTACTTACTATATACATATAATATATATATATATAGATTGACGAGATCTCAATACATATATATATATATATGTATATATATATATAAAATCATTATTTTCCCAATAGATGATTTTACCAACCTGTATTGAGATCTCGTTAATCCATGCGATTTTCACCGAGTGCCAATATAATCACAGAGTCATTGTTTGAAGGGGACTGTGCATGCGATCGATATCGCTCCATGTTGACGGTGATATGAATTCATTTCATTTCATTTCATTTATTTAACAGTCTTGTAATTTAAAGCCTTTTGGCCAATATTAAACAAATTACAAAATACATAAAATAAATACTACTTGAATTTGAAAAACAAAATATAACTTAGAATATAAAATTAATTTAACTAGTAACTAATTACCTATAACGCTCAAAATGAAGTGCACCACAAAGTAGGCGATATGAAGGGAAATAAAAATAATGAAAAAAATTAAATATTGAATGATGTATATATGTATGTAGGTCAGGCCAAATTGCAAGTTTTTTTTTTTTTTTTTTTTGTTGGTAAATCACAATAAAAATGCGTAAATTCAAATAAGTACTACTCCAAAGTAAATGTAAAAATGTAAAATCATCATCTTTTCCGGAGTGTGGAAGTACGATGATGCCGTAGATCCATAATTCACTGCTATACAAATTTGGGTTTCTAATACATACCAACTATCAAATAGCTTTTCAACAGCCAGGTTTATTTCAGGACGAAACACTATGAAAGGGATTTCTGAATTAGCTAACGATAAATTCCCCATCAATTCAAGACCTTCAAAATATAAACTTTAATTTTATACATGCCTAAAACATTTGGAACCAGCGTACATAAACTAAGGCTACTTACTCCTAAGCAAATATTGACATTTTGGCGGGTTTCCTAAAATTATGGTCAACAATTTTCGGACAAAATTCAGACTGCCAAACTTCTCAGGTGTTCGTATGCGACGTTTTAGACCACATTGATTAATGAACATTCATTCTCTAAATAATGTACCTCATCTGAAAAATATCAGTGCATTGATTTCCTATTTCATTTCATATGTTTAAGCGGTTACATATTTTATGAAAACTAAAATTTAATCTTTGAGATTTGCAGCTATTTTCTAATATCATTCGATCCAACGTCAAGGATTTTACTGTATTTCTTTTTCCAAAACGTTGCTCTAGTTTTACCCTTAACTGTAGCACTGTGACCGATAAATCAAATAGCGGCGATCAATTCACAGCGAACATGTGTGGAAAATCGTGCACGTTGTTTGTCGTTTGTACTCGTGTACATGAATTTTTTTCTTTTTTTTTCTCGGCATTGTTGTCTGTTACAACCACAACCACAAAAACAACAACAATAACACATGTAGGAAAAATTTTGAACAACAAAAAACAATCGAGTAAATCATAACAATAATGAAGGTATGTGTGTGTATGAGCGAACGAACGAACCGACTTCGACATCCCATCCTCCAAATCATTCATTCACATGTTTTCCTCTTCTCATGGCCGGCCGACTGAGAAAAAGAGCTCTTTGCGCACGCGTGTTTGTGGTACCGGGTGCTGCTGGCTGGCGGTGAAAACGTTTGCATTTTGTTTTGTTCGATGTTTAGTCTTGGGTTTCATGTGAGATGTAAAGTCGTGCTTTTTACAAACAGGTGTTGTTCTCACTCGTCGTAAAAAAATATTTGTGAGAATTATATTTTTGTGTCTGTCCATCTTTCTCGTCTGTCCGCTTAGGTTGTTAACGGTTTAATTTCGTCTTCCGAAAAACAAGAGAGCTTTTTTTTATATCGAGCCGTTAGTTGAGGCCTCACCGCACCGACGAATCATCTCTTTAAACTGATAACCAAAAGTTAGAAAGCATGACGGACAGACTTGAGGTCTTTAACGATGAGGGGAAAATAGATTCTAACTTGTTAAGTTAATTAGTTGTTGTTATTACATTAGAAATTGAATGAGAAACTATATCAGCAGTTATCATCACAATGTGGTGGTAAGAGGTGTGACAAGTGCAAACAGGTCTACATCGGTATTGGGAATTATGGCTATAAAACATATGCTGATTTCAGTAATTCGCCATTACTTTCTTTAGTCATAATTTGACAAAAAAAAAAAAAAAAAAAAAAAAAAAATTGTGGACATAACAGCTGCGGTCACAGGAAAAAACGACTTAAGTAGATATTTAGGCAAAGTCAAGTTTATTCGTTCGTCTAATACCAAATTCGTTGTAATTCAAAAATTATAACAATTTTCCAAAAGAGCGATTTTTGGAAAGTTACGCAATATCTCTTAAACTTGCTTTGAGCAAGAATATGTTTTTTACTTATTATTGTTTATGTATGTCCTTCTGAAGGTACGTCCGTGTAAACACGATTTCAAAGTTCTATTATACAATATCGAAAGTTATAAGAAATTTTATAATAACGATTTTTTGAAAAGCACTTATATCTCCAAACAATAAATTGGGAGTTAAGCTCCTTGTCAGTGCAGATATTTTTGGGCTGGATAAATTATTTGTATATATTTTATTATTCTATATTCCTATAGTACTGCTGAACGTAATATTTAAAGTGTAAATGTTGGACCCAATGAAATCTATTCCGATCGACTCAGAATTGATTTCTGATATATTACGTCTGCTGCTCTGTTTGCCCACGTATTATTTTAATTAGTACAGAAATTTCAGTCGAGTTAATTGATTTGCAAATACGAGGACGGTCCCAAAACTAGCCGACAGATGGCGCCAGTAGTTTGAAAAAACATTTTGATGAAAAGTAACAACCTTATAAAACATATGTTTTAAGTTTCACGATTTTTATTTGAGCTACTAAAAGTAAAAGATCTCAATGATTTTGTAAACATGAAAAAAATTGGTCACCGTTATGTAATTCAATGTTTCCATTTGAAATGTCTCAGTTCAACCAGCACTAAAGCCTAAGCTAGGTTCTTCTCTGGGGGAGTCTGCTCCTTTGTTTACGATTGTAAAATATTGGGTAGCAGAGTTTAAACGAGGTCGTACGAGCTGGCAATATGAACACCCTAGTGGTCGACCTCAACTGTCCACGACAGACATGGTTAAGAAAATCCATAAAATGGTAATGGATGATCGTCAGCTAAAAGTGTGTGAGCTAGGTGAAACGATAGATATTTCAAAAAGTGATATACATCGTTTATTGACCTAAGATTGGAAGATAAGAAAGTTGTGCGCAAGATGGGTGCCGCGCGCTTGCTTTCAATAGAGAGGAAACAGCGCCGTGACGATTTTTCAGTAGAATATTTGGCGATGTTTCATCGCAATAAAGCCGAATTTCTGCATCGATTTATAACCATGGATAAGACATGGGTCCAGCACTGCACACCTGACACAAAGGAACATTCAAAGCAGTGGACGAAGAAGGCGGAGACGGTTCCATCTGCAGGCAAGCTCATGGCATCTGTTTTTTGGGATGCACATGGGATTATTTTTATTGATTATCTTCAGATAGGAAAAACCATAAACGACAAATATTTTGCTAATTTATTTTAGCACCTAGGTGATGAAATTATGGAGAAAATGCTACAATTAGCGAAAAAGAAATTCTTATTTCATCGAGATATTGCTCCAGTTCACACACCCACTATTGCGATGACCAAAATTAATGAATTAAAGTTCGAATTGCTTCAGAAATGGGAGGGGGCCAGATTTAGGTCCCTCGGACTATTTTGTATTTCCAAACTTGAATAAACGCTCGATGGTAAAAGATTTGCCAACAATGAAAAGGTAGACTCTGAAGTTGGCTATTTTAAGGAATTTGTCAGTTCTTACTACAAACAGGGCATAGAAGCTATTGAATGTTGCTGGAAAAAGCGCACCGAGCTAAAAGGAGATTATATTGAAAAATAAGGAAAAATTTTCCCAACTTTTTAGTGCCTTCTTTGGTAGGTCGGTTTGTTTTGGGACCGTCCTCGACCGTCCTTAGAAATTATAGACGGAAAACTGATTTTTGATAAGTCGGCCGACTTGTGTGTGTTGTATCTAAAGGGATGTCGTAATACATGTCATTTCCACCTGCACAAGTAATTTTACTGGCGCGTTCCATGTTATTCTGAATTTCGTACAATTGAATCAAAACGATTGTATGGGAGTCCCCAGATTCGGGATGAGGTATTTTTGAAATGCTAACAAGCATTACGATGCAATACAATTGGTAGAGATTAGAAAGGAAAAATTAAATTTCGACATATCAGTCAATTCTCAAAGATTTTCAGTTCAATAACTAAGTTTATCTAACGTACGTTACGTGCTAAATTGATCTGAACTCAGTATAACTGCTTAGAGGATGTGAAGTAAAGAGTATATGGGTTAAATCGGTTATTTGGCAAATTTCTCCCAAGTTTTAATAAGCACTATATAGGTATAATTAAATAGCTTATACATTTAAAATTTTAGACGAAAACATACATTTTCGAAAGTCGGAGAGCAGAGGTTACAAATCGAATGAGATTTTACGGTCCGAAGTTTTACGGCCTATGCTTTGTCAAATATATTGCATTAGGTATTTGATAACTCATTTTTCATACAGTTACGGTGCCACATCGCATACAGCCAGGATTACAATGGAATTACTGCGAGACCTCTTTCCACAACAAGTTATTTCAAGAAATGGTGATGTTGATTGGCCTCTACGGACGCCTGATTTGACTGCTCCGGACTTCTTTTTGTGAATATATCTGAAAAAAAGGTTTATGCAAACAGATCAGAAACGCTTGAGCAATTCAAACAACATATTCGTGATGAAATTAATGAAATACCGCGTGAAATGTGGGAGAATGTAATGAAAAATGTGCTCAAAAGGGGGCTAACAGAGGCGGACATTTATCTGATATTGTATTCCATAAATTATTGCCGACATTAAATAAAACATTTATCAATATAAGATCCATTCTCTTTTATTTGATCAAATATTATAAACAAACAAAGTAGTATACCTTCCCGATGGACACCCTGTACTAATAAATCAATTTAGCCTTGATTTACTCTTTAAATTAAAGAATTCTGCAGCTGAGACTGATCGTGTAGAAGCATATGGCGAGGCTGCTTTAAGTCATAAGCGGTTTCAAAACTCTAAGAACGATGAATTTGGAGTCGAAGGAAAGGAATTTGGCGTACAAATATGCGAAATTTGAATCATTCTTGAAGGGGGACTGGTGCCAACACAACAGTTCCACATCGTTTAAGAGGAAGGAATTTGAGTTATATATACACTAATACCCCGAAACGATGATCGTCGAGTTTGCATATTTCAACTGCTGTACTAACGAAATGATTTTTTGCATCGTGTAATCACTAGTGATCAAAAATGGATTCCCTACTATAACCCAAGAAATAGTAAATCTTGGGGACTGTGATTTACCAAGTCGAATATTCATGAAAGAAAAACTCAAGTTGTGCATTTGACAGAAACAACTTGATGCCATGCATTATGAATTTTCCAAACCGAACGAAATACAATTGATGATACTGAGCTGATCGCTCAACGAAAAATGCGAAAAGATACCACAAACACCTTCTATTGCAAGATAATGTTCGACCATATGTTGTCGCGCTATTCATCACTTGCTTAGGAACCCAAAATTGGGAAATCCTACCCAACTTGTCGTAGTCACCAGACGTTCCCCTTTTGTGATTGTCGCCTGTTCGTATCGATGATACCTGGCCTGCCTAAAACTTGGGTTGATTCTCGGATACCCTTAAAAGATGAAACCTTTTATCGACCCGGTATTCGCATGCTGCAGGAATGATGTGAAAAAGTGGTGGCAAGAGAGAGTAATAACATATTATTAATGATGAATAAAGTTGTAAAGTTGATAATTTGTTTTTTACAATAAATTACCAATTTGTAACATTTTGGTTTTTTAACAAATTGTTTTTTTTTTTAAATATAGTAATTGGTGCGATTTAAAATAGTCGGACAATAGTTTTAAATGTATTAACTACAGTAGCTTCAAATAATGGAATTAAAAATATTTTTTAGCACCATTGAGTATATGCCATTTTAACCATTTTTCTTCAAATTTCAATTGTAATAAAATTTCTCCATGTACGATGCTGTGATCGACTTTGGTTACAGTCACGACTGTGGCACGATGGTTAGCACACACGGCTATTGTTCGCATGGTCGTGTGTTCAAACTTGGATGCGTTTGACGAATACTTCAAGTAGTCCAGTAGTCGATTTATCGACAAGTGTAGTAAATATTTCTCAAATTCTGACGTTCGGAATCGTTGTTAAACTGTAGGTCCCATTAAGTGAAATAGAATGCCTGCAAGCTCACTGAATCCGAGAAGCTCTTCCACAGCTCTCTCGTGGGGTGCAAGAAAATTTGTTTTTTAAGTTAATTAATTATTATACTTTTAATAACTTTCAATTATCGATCTTCAATGTAATATGTTTTAAGTTCTTAATGCTGTCCAAGATCGTTTAGAATATATTTCAAAAACTGTTTGTTGGCATTTGTACCAACAACAACTTCTATACAATTGTAGACAAGAACTTGCGATAAATGAGCTATTTTTGACTTGTGCTCTTCGTTGAGAACATTTTCGTACCGGTGAGCAAAACTTGTCACATGTTTTGTGAAGTTATAGACCCTTAAACGTAAAACATGATCTGCAAAGTTTTCGAAGAAGAAGGCCCAATTCAAGAAATGAAATTCTTTTGCATCCCATGAACATGAAAGAGCTTCTCACATTCAGTGAGCTTTACAGGGCTTCTTTTTTTTTAGATTGATTGAAAGTGACTTATCGTTTAACGACTATTTCGAACATCAGTTTTTCGATTAATCGAATACTCAAATATTCGTCAGGACAAGCGATCGCTCAAAGAAATATTTAACGTTTCCATTAGTTTCTAGAATCCACGATCACATGCACTGCAGTCGCGTACAGTAAACATAGTATCATATATCACAGCAAAAAAAAAAAAAAACGAAATAAAAAAAAGATAATAAATAGCTTTCTCATCTTCAAATCTTCAATCAATATACGATGTATAGCACTTTTTGAAATGCCTATCAATTAGCTCACGCACGAATCACGCTTCAGCCGACGATCGTCTAATACCATTTTGTGGATTTTCTTAACCGTGTCTGGCGTGAACACCTCAATCGGTCGACCACTACGGTGTGTGACTTGGTAGGTCGTACGGCCTCGTTTTTTTTTTGCTTTTCCAATATTTTACAGGAAACGAAGCAGCAGATTCCCCCAGAGTAAAATTTAGCTCGGCTTTAGTATTGGTTGGACTGAGACCTTTCAAATGGAAATATTGAATTACATAACGGCGACCAATTTTTGTCCATGTTTACAAATTCTCTGAGATTGTTTATTGTTTGATGGCTCAAATTAAAACACTAAACAACGTGGCGTCTCGAAACTTAAAACAACATATGTTTTATGAGGTTGCCAATTTTCACTGAAATGTTTTTTTTTAAAACTACTGGCACCATCTACGAGTATACGCCAGGTCGGCTAGTCTTTGGACCGCTTTCGTAATATATTTTAACTATCGGATGCATTCCGAATGTTAATTTTGAACTAAATCCACACTGTCTTATTATGCATTCTCATGAACGTTAATAAATATTTTGCATAAATGCCATCGTATTAAACGAAATTACCTGTGATTTATGATTTCTCAAATCCGTTTAAAACCACCAATAGTTTAATCCACAATTCCAAAATGATCTTGTTTGATGTTACCCTTATA
This sequence comes from Philornis downsi, assembly GCA_019455685.1. NCBI lineage: Eukaryota > Metazoa > Arthropoda > Insecta > Diptera > Muscidae > Philornis > Philornis downsi. The sequence continues at coordinate 381,427 of JAHXMU010000012.1, forward strand.
GGATGGTAATCGAAAAATGTGGAATTATTCACAAAATACAAAACAGAATGAAACAATATCCAACAATTATTCCATTAACCGAGAGGTTAAGTTGTGTTTTTTCTTTTGCGCTTTCTTTAGACGGTCAAATTCTTTAAGATGATCTTTGCTTTGTTTTCAACACCACAAAATGCGTTTCGCACCTTATTAGCACAAGAATCACCGACACTCGATCGAACCGGGGAGGAACAATAACAGCTAGAAAGTGATCTCGAACTTTGTTTTAATGGATTTTTGAAATGTTTTCACCACAATGGAGCGCAGACGGCGCGATTCTTTTACTTTTGTTTTTTTTTTATCTTTTTTTTAAACCTTTAAAAGCTTGGTTGATGAGAGTTGGAGAGGGGTTAATCAACTTGTTTAACACTAAACACTCACAATTTATGTTTAAATTCTTTCCTTTTTTTATTGTGCGGACCCCCTCCTTATCCAACTGTCGGTCAGTCAAAACAGTTTACTTTTTTTTCTTCTCCTGATTTAACACTCGCGGTACGCAAGTACAAAAAACGGAACTCAATCTCGATATGAACCAAACAAAAAAAAGGAAAAAAAAGAAAAAGAACGGAACACTTGTTCCACTCACAGAGCACCCTGTGAATGGAATGGTTAGGTTGGGATACGGACTTCGACGGGAAGATGGATGTTACTGTATGGTGTGATGGTCGGTCTGAAGAACAAGACACAAGACCAGCATGAACAACACAGCGGAGAACAAAAAACAAAAAAACTGAAATTAGCCAAGCGCGCAGACGTGTTAACTGAACGAGCGACGAAGTTGAAATACGCGTAGTAAAATGCGATACTTTCTTTGGCCTCGTATTTGGATATCTGGTGGGTACGAGTAACTGTTACTCGGATGGTCATGTAGCTGCTCCGTTTTGCTGCTGCTAGACGTTAAGTCGTTATCGTTGTTGTTGTTGTTGTTAAAGTTGCTGCTGCTGCTGCTACTGATTCTACAGTAAGCTGCTGCGCTTAGCTTTCTTGGTCGGATGGAGTAACAGCACAGTGGCTGAAAGTGTTGTCTTTTAAGCTGAATACAGCGGCAAAATGAATTCTTTCACTATATGGGTGGATGTCTTGTTTGCGATTGATGACAACTATTCTAAGAACTTTGATCGTTCCACTTGTACAGGGTTATCCATTTAGTGATTTCAAAACCGTCGGCCCGGCAAGGCTGTTAGCTGTTAAATATCTGTCATCTGAAGTGTTATTTATTTAGTGAAAGGTTTGTCATTTACGAATATGGATCGTTTAACAAACGAAGAAAGCGTAAAAATAGTAAAAACTTGCGGCAAAATAAAGATCATACTTGAATCTTGACAGTTTTCACGCATTACGGGGTGACTATGGTCGTCATAATCGTCCTACTGTGCAAGGAATTGACAAGGTTATAAAAAAATTCTAAGAAAGTGGAAGCGTTTTAGACGTGATCAGGTCTGTGTATTACCGCAATGTATACACTGCCGAAAATATCGCTTCTGTTAGTGAAAGTGTGGCGGATAATCCGAATTTTAATTCAGAGCGCTATGGTCGGCCGTATGTTAACCGCCTTTTTTTTACCTGCAATTGAAGGTTATGAACTGGACGATATGTGATATCAACAAGACGGCGACTGGAGCCACACTGCACGACCGATTTTAGCTTTATTGCATGAGAAGTTTCCAGAAAGCGTAATTTTACGTTTTGGCGACGTCAATTGGCCAACAAGATCATAAGATTTGATGCCGTTAGACTTTTTTTTAGGGGGCTATGTCAAAGACCGTGTTTATGCGGATAATCTCCAAATGTTGAAGCATTTGGAAACCAACATTCATCAAGTTATCTCCGAGATACCGCCCGAAATGTGGAAAAAATTGGTCGAAAACTGTCTCCGAAAAATCCATTGTTGCAATCAATCCAAAGGCGGTCATTTAAATAACATTGTATTTCATACATAATGGCAAAATCTGAGCATTATAAGGAAACAAAAGTTTCATCGAAATCATAGCTTTATGTGTGTTTTATTCAATCTTACTTTGAAACCGAAAAATGATTAACGCGGCATTCTAGTGTATTTCACATGTCATAGTTGCATGCATTCTGAATGCAACTACATACATACTCGACAATTATTGAGTAATGATTGGTCCAGTTAACGAACCATCAGCTTGTAACTGGAGTTTCACCAGTTGCGGTGAATTATTAACCCAATTTTACGTTATGCTAGTTCAGCCTTGTCCCAATAAATTTTGAATAACCATAGGAAATTAAAAAGTTAAGAAATTAAACAGTAATAAATAACAAGTTGAAAGTGAACGTTTGGTACGTGAAACGTATTGTATGGCAAGCATTCATAAATTATTATTATATGACGATCCTGCTAGGAGCGAAAACAATGAAAAAGTTTCAGTTTATCCACTAAACCAATTTTACTTATTTGTCATACCACGATGATGATGTCTCACTGCCAGATAAGTGGTCTTACTATGTATATTGACTTATTGCACTTTTTCAGAGAAAATGGCTATTTTTTGCATATTTCATTAGCAACACCCACAATTAGGATGATCCAGATTCCAATGAGTTGTATGTCAAAAGGGAACTTTAGCCCCTACACACATTGACCAATTAACCTTGGTTGCATCGATTACGAAAGTCCCAGTTATGATTGAAATTCGATTATGTTTCGTATCTACTAATTGGTTGGGTTAAGATCGACCCATGTCCAAAATTTACCAAGTTGTTTCACGTTTTGACATGGCTTGGTCTTATTGCTTCTAAAAGACACAGTTATAATCGAAATTTGATTATACTGTGTGTCCCAACAAGAACGCAAGATTTAAATTTGGCGCCATTTGAAGCGACATTGTTTGACATTTGAACAATTGTTTTTGTTTGCTAGTAGAAGGTACGAGGTTAGTAAAAATGGAACGCTACACGAATGAACAATGCATTCTCATTGTGAAATTGTTTTACCAAAATGGTGAAAGTTTTGCTGCTACAGTTCGCAAATTGCGATCAATTTGGGGTCACAATAATGCTCCAAAAGAGTCAACTGTAAAGAGATTAATGGATAAATTTGCCAAAACTGGGTTTGTTAGTGATGTAAAGACAACAACGCGCCTTCGACCAGGTCGATCGACCGAAAATGTCGCAGCTGTACGTGATGATGTCACTCAAACTCTATCCACCTCAATTCGAACCCGAGCTCAGCAAATTGCTGTCTCCAAATCCACTATGAAGCGAATTTTGACGAAAGATTTGCATCGTCATGCATACAAAGTTCAATTGACTCAGGAACTGAAGCCAGCTGACCGTGGACAGCGAAGGGAGTTCGTTAATTGGGTATTAGAGAGACAACATGAAAATGCTGATTTGGCAGATAAAATCATCTTCAGTGACGAGGCCCATTTCCATCTTGATGGCTTCGTCAAAAGGCAGAATTGTCGCATTTGGGGTGAGGAAAATCCTCGAGTGATTCACAAGAAGCAAATGCATCCTCAATGTGTTACTGTGTGGTGTGGATTTTGGGCTGGAGGACATTTTTTTATGAAAATGAGGCATGTCAAGCGCAAACAGTCAATGGTGTTCGGTATCGTGAAATGATAACCAGTTTTTTCGTGTCTAGAATTGAAGAAATGAATGTGGAGGGCATGTGGTTTCAACAAGACGGCGCTACATGTCATACAGCCAGAGAAACAATTCAATTGCTGCATCAGTCATTTAAATCTTGCGTTCTTGTTGGGACACCCTTTATTTAGGGTATATTAACTGGTTCAGTTAATCTGCGATATCTGCCGAAAATTGGTCATACCGGTCCATTTGGATTATTAGAAAAGTTGTTTATTGCATGAATCTTGGAGATCATTGAACTCAACCAAATAACCATTGGAAATACATATTCTAATGTCACATCTAGTTCTTGTATTTCCTTTGTAATTGCATAAATTGGTTCTACAAAAGCATAAATCCCCCCACTGTGCATAGAGTGTGGAGCATAAGATAGTCGAAGTAATCAAAAGAATTGGGAAGTGTTTAACTGAGCGAATTTCTATACTTGAGATCGCTGATGATGAGAATTCAAAATTACTTCACTTAATGTGGCATTTTTGTGTTTTTGTGTGTTGCTGCCATCTCCAGCTGGAAGTATGCTTGAGTGTAATCCACAAATTTCCACTCAATTTGTGAGTGCTGAACTGCGATTTGAAGAGTATCTGGTGTTGTTGCTGTTGTTCTTTTCTCCAACGGTTTGACATTCATTTTTCTCTGTTGACATCATTCAGCATCAAAAGAATTTGTGTTGCATGCTGTCGTTGTCGATGCCGATGCGGCCGCTGCTGAAATTGTGGCTGTTGTTGCACTTGACTTCTCGACTGTTTGAATGGAATCAAATGGATTTGTGTGTTTTGAATCCATCCAAACATCAGCCACCAGCGATTTCATCCGATCCATCCATGATTGCATTTCTCTTTTCGCTCGCTTTTGTACTCAATTAAAGTTGAAAAGTCGTTCCGTCGCCGTTGTCGTTGTCGTCCACAACAATTTCTTTGCGATATTTTTTCTCGCCGATTTCAACAGAAGAAAAGTTGTCAATCGGGACTTTCGGCTTTCTGTTGCTGTTGCTGCGCCTGTTGTTGTTATTATCGTTGTTGTTGTTGTTGTCGTTGTTGCTATCGTCGTCATTGCTATGTGCAAATGTTGCATGTGTAGAGTACGCTATATTGTTGCTGCTACTGTTGTCTTCAGTTAGTGGTACCGTGATTTTTCACCAAATGCCTTTGAAATCCGGTTGCATGCTGCTGTTTAAATTTTCTGGAAATCTGTATCTTTTTGCATACACTTCCACATTTTTATCCATCGTTGTCGCTCTGCTCTGCTTTCAAAATAGTTCGAATCTCCAGAAAATTGCACTTGCATTTGGCGGATCATGAGATGGTGCGGAGGGAGTGAAGCGCCGAAGACGGCGGCTGGAGGATGTTTTTTCTTTCGCATTTGTATTTGATGCTGTAAGATCAACATGGACAACCTTGAACCTTTTATTCAATCCATAGAGAAAAAAACAAGCAAACGAAAGACGTGGAATATGAAGGCGAGACCAATGATGCTTCACATTATGCAAACAAACCTGGCCAGGAGGGCGGAGGGAGGGAGGGAGAAAGCAAGCGAGCGAGATCAACGTGTAACAGGTGGATTTAATGTTGAAAAAGATCTGGACATTAATCTTATTGGTAGATGCGAGAAGAAGAGGTATTGATACGTTCACATGAATTTTAAAGTCGAGGAAGATCGATATATATATATTTTTTAATATTTCACGAGCCTTCTCAGGCCAATACGACAAAAACATATTAGTATGTTATACAGGATTATCCATTTGTCGATTTCAAAAGCAAAGTTAAATAAAACACACATGAACCTATGATGTCGATGAAACTTTTACTTCATTATAATGCTTGGAACTTGTCATTATGTGCGAAATACAACGTCATTTAAATGACCGCCTTCGGATTGGTTGCAGAAGTGGATCCTTTTGTGGTAGTTTTTGTCAACTTTTCGCACATTTCGAGCGATACGTTTGAGGGATAGAAGCGTAAACATGGTTTTTGACTTAGCCCCACAAAAAAAGGCTAAAAGCGTCAAATCGCATGAATTTAGTGGCCAATTGACGTCGCCAATAAAGTCAAATCGGTCGCAAAACTACCCGACCTAGCAAAGAAGACACAAAAATGTTGGGGAAATTTTTCTTTATTTTTCAAAATAATCTCGATACACCTTTTCCAGCGATATTCAATAGCTTCTATACTCTGTTTATAATAAGAACTGTCAAACTCCATAAAATAGCCATCAATCGCAGACTCCACCTCTTCATTATTGGCGAATCTTTTGCCACTAAACCATTTTTTCAAGTTTGGAAGTAGAAAATAGTCCGAGGAGGCTAAATCTGGCGAATAAGGTGCGCGATGAAGCCATTCGAACTTTAAATCATTAATTTTGGCCATCGCAATAGTGAATGTGTGAACTGGAGCATTGTCTTGTTGAAACAACAATTTCTTTTTCGCCAAATACGGCCTTTTCCCACAATTTCATCTCCTGAGTGCTGCAATAAATTAGCATAGTATTCGCCGTTGATGTTCTTTTCCTTGCTGAAGATAATCAATAAAAATAATTCCATGCGCTTCCTAAAAGACAAACGCCATGACCTTGCCTGCAGACAGAATCATCTTCACCTACTTTGGACAAGATTCTCCCATTCCAGTCCACTGCTTTGTCTGTTCCTTTGTCTCAGGTGTGATGTGGTGAGCACATGTCTTATCCATGGATATAAATCTAAGCAAAAATTTGGTTTTATTGCGGTGCAACATCGCCAAACACTCTACTGAAACATCTTCACAACGCTGTTTTTGCTCTATTGAAAGCAAGCGCGGCATCCATCTTGCGCATAGCTTTCAACATCTTCAAATCTTTGGTCAATAGATGAAGTATAGCACGTTTTGAAATGCCTTTCATTTCTGCTAGCTCAGGCACGCTTCAACCGATGATCATCTAATACCATTTTGCGGATTTTCTTAGCCGTGTCTGGCGTGAATACCTCAATTGGTCAATTGAAGCGAAGGAGCCCCCCACAGTAGAATTTAGCTCGGCTTTAATATTGGTTGGACTGACACCTTTCAAATGGAAATATTGAATTACATAACGGTGATCAAATTTTCCATGTTTTCAACTTCACTGAGATCATTTACTTTTGATGGCTCGAATACAAAATACAAAAGAACGTGGCGCCTTGAAACTTGAAACATATGTTTTATTTATTTACCAAAATAATTTTTTTCACCAACATCAGGTCGGCTAGGTTTAGGAGCATATCACCAGTTAAGAGAGCTCTACAGAACCTTTTTGTCATACTTAACATATCGACTAGGACCGTTATTTTATTGAAAATAGGTAATTGTTAACATTTTTTGTAACAGCAACTACAAATAGTGCGGTATAAAAGTATAGCATATTGATTGGTGTGGTTTTTTCCAGTGTCTATTCACTGCTACCGTATATTGTTTCCTCTTAGGTGGCATACTTATTTATTATAAGCCGCCCGTAGAAAATAATTCCTAGCGTTTCTATCTGCTGCGCTTCTCCTATAATTTGTCTCACCAAGTTTCGATAGTATTTCAAAAGCCTGGTCTTTTCAACAGAGTTTTGGTCGCTTTCTTCTGCGCCGTCCATCGAGTTCTTTATTGAATATTTTCCATGCCGGAGCATTTGGGTCCATCCGCACAGCATGATCTAGTCCACGTAATCGCTGTATATTAATGCGTTTGACCACGTCGATGTCGGTATATAGCTTATATAGGTCATTGTTCATGCGCTGCCGATACACTCCGTTAACGATTATGGGTCTATATATCTTCTGGAGTATTTTCCTCTCGAAAACTGTCAGTTCTGATTTATCCGCTTGCGTCATAACCCAGGATTCTGCGTCATATAACAAGACAGGTAGAACCAACGTCGGATTTTTGTTTGTCAAGAGAGGGAAAGAGTATATTGTTTACAATTATCAAATAAATTGCAAAATTTGTTAAAAAAAATCTGGAAAATTCTTATATTTCTGAGGATGGAATTCCCACTGCCGCAATTTACCCTCTTGCTCTTTGATTTCTAAATACTTTTAGGCCAAATTTTAGCATTCGAGTTCAACCTGAGCGGCGTCTTTTGTGTTTTGATCAGGTAGCGTGGGGATCAGGAGGCCCCAGGACTGAGTTCCCGCCTGATCATTTAGTGCTGGACCCCTAGTAGGAGCATCACACGGGTTGTGGTTGATACCAAAATCGGTGGTAGAGACTTTGTGCTCGAATGCAACCTGGTGCTACAGACCCATAGAGTAGCAGAGGTGGTAAGATAGGCCTCACCTCCGCCAATGGGGATTATGTTCCATACTAACATAATCAATTTGGTATCTTCTGACTGCGAAGAAAGGGTTGACAATACGCGGTAGTACCAAAATTGTCAGCCCCTTTTCCTAGATAGTCCAAGTTTTACTTGGCTATCCCAGGGGAGCGTTGGCAATCGCATTGTAATATGCCCAGTGTATCGCACGCCTTCACGGCGAGACTCACGTTGAACCCTCATGGACTTCTTATCGGGTTTCAGGAAATAGAAATATAACGATAATATACGTCTATTCTTTAGTGATGAGTCTAAAAAGAAACCCCGTTTGAAATCGTCTGACTTTTTGGCAAAAATTCTGAAAAAAACGTTCAATATTACCTTGAGTTGATTGATTTTGACGTGATGTTTTCGGTATCAGTTTAGTTGGATGTCGCCATTCCGAATCTTGTTGATTAGCTTGCATATCGTGCTGTTAAACCCATATCTCTCCACCAGTTATAATACGTTTTATGAATGTGGGCTTGGAATTGAATACTTTTAGCATGTTTTCAGAGACCATTGGGAGTATTGGGGAGAAAGTTTAAATTTTTTGGAATTAGACGAGTAGCAATGCGTTTTATGCCCAAAACCGAATAAAATGGTACGAATTGATTCATGAGACACAGAAAGTTCATCGGTTATCTCTTTTAAATTTCATTGACGATTTGTTGTCACCATTTCTTTCATTTTAGCGATGTTAACTTGAGTTAAAGATGTTGATAGCCAATCAGAGCGAGGGTAATCTTTCTCTATCGTTTTGATTCAATCTAAGTCTTCTATAACATTTTCCGCAATTCGGCCATACAATATCTAAGGCAAATTCCTTATTCAATATTTTTAGCTACTGTAAAAATCTCAACCAGGTTTGAGAAGAATGGAAAAAACCGTGAACTGATAAGAAACTAAATAATAGATTCCGTCTAATAGAACACAGTGGTGCCAACTTAGCGATAATAAAAATTATGAAAATTTCTGTAGGCATTCTTTATAAGTGATGAACTTCCTATATTTTTTTTTCATAAATTTTATCAGAACTTCAATTTCAATTTCAACAATCCCATTTTTTTGTATGCTTGTTTCAAATTCTTTTATTGTTTGTGTTTGCATATTTTAAAAATTTCTATAAAGATCATGTTGAGTGCATTCTACAGACTACTTTCACTATCAGTGGATTTGAATGCTTTTACGCTTGAGCGTACAAACACACAAAATATATTTTAGGAACTACAAAGATATTGAACCAACCGCTTAATAGAAAATGGGGAATTCTTGAGTTATTGAGTTATTCATGCAAATCCATTTGCTAGGAAAATACAATTCAGTACACACGCAGAACATCAAGTATTCTAATATTCCACTCTATATTTACCACTTTTCATTCCGTAGTTCTTTTATGAACATCTTTCATGATCACTCATTCTTGCTACCCAATGTTTAACTCTTGTGACCGACTTTCGGAATTATCTGGCCAAAAGGAATTTCATAATAATAACAAAAAATTGCCACAAATCATTTGGCATAAATCCCAGAGTCTGTTCGATTCCCACCAAAGCAATTGTCCGTATTGACAGCCACCCAACCTACATGACGCCCTAACCGTGCCAAGCCACCATTCTGCGCCGTGGCATACCATGTCATGCCACACCACAGCATCAACGCAATCATGCCACATACCGAAAAACAGGTGATAACACAGGTACAACAACATTATTAAAATCTTCGCCAGCAACAAACGTCGTTGTTGTCGTCGCAGCCACCACAAACAAATTTATAAACAAACACACGAAACAGCGCCGAAGTAAAAACGTCGAAGAAATGCTTTGCGTATGCGTAAATTTGCCAAAAACAAAAATCGCCAACATCATTCAAAAGAGCCACAAAGAAGTCACGAGTTATGGAGCAGTGACAGAGGTCGTCAGGAGTACCAGTGAAACGCAAAGTACCCAATGCTGGACTCGACAGATATTCACACAACAACAACAACAACAGCAACAATGCGAGACACTCAACATTGTTGAGAGGCTAAGAGAGCGCGCCTGAACTTGAACTTCATTAAAGCGCAGTAGGCTGCCACAGCGCCCAGTAAAATGATCAGACACTACACGCGATTATTATGGTCAAGTCTGGAGAGAGCGGAATGAGAGAGAGAGAAATTCCTTAACACCATTTTTGAAGCTAACATTGACAGCAAAAAATTTGCGAAGTAGCCTATTGAGTGATGTCAAAATGAGGAGTGGGTTGAATCGTTTAATAAAATTCCTTGTAAGCAGGGACAAATATAAAAGGAGATTTGTTATATTTTAGGTATATTCAGACTAAAATTTATAGCAGTTCCTTAGGTCTTGCTGGCTCTTAGATGGGCTCGCTAGCCTATGGTAATATTAATGATCACACTAGAAATTGGTGTACGATAATATTTTGGAGACCCAAAATTGGCATTGTAGTGAAGACTGACAAAGTATAGACTGTTTAATAAAAAAATTAAATTTGTTAAATTTTTTTGTATGACGTAGATTGTGGCGTTAAATCTTACGACGGAGGCGGTGTTTTGTTGAATTGCTGGTATCATTTTAAAGGCTACAATTTCTTCTTCTCTTGAAATGTGTAAAAGATTACATGCTTAGGGAAAAGCTATGACCTACGTAAATGAAATACTATAAATGTTTTACATAATATAATAATTGAGGTGAAATAATATCTGTGGTTACTGAGAGAAACAACTTAAGTTTATTCGGAACAAACAGCTGAGCTTATTTGTTAATATTGTTCCTGTTATTTGGACGCATATTTGCGTCTAAATTTCTTTCCAAAATTCGTATATTTCAGGTCTTGTTTAACATTCTTTGAAAACAGCGATTTTTGAGTAGCGACATTCACAGAAGGGAGAATATATCTGTGGTCACAACCCATAACAGCCTAAGTCTGTTTTTCAATATTTTCAGTACAGGAGTTTAAAGTTCTGAATCTTTACTGAAAATCAGGAGAAGGTGTTTTTGGAAAACTTTGCTACAGAGTCCATGGAAACGAATTTCTTTACTTAGTTGTTAACAAAAAATAGTTGTTTATTCTCGCAGTAAAAAGATATTATCGAAAAAACACTTAGGCTCTTATGAATTGTTGAACGAAAGAAAGTCAAAAAGTTCAAGTTGAGTTAGGCTATTATTCCAGAATAAATAAAAAACTTTAAGTGCGCCTAAATTGACATAAATTATTATTCTATGTCAAAATATTTCAGATTCAATCTCTCATGTTGAGTTAGGTTGTTATTCCTATATAAGAATTCATAAACATAACGACTTAAGTTGATTTAGGCAATGATGAAAAAATAATGTTTATATTTGTTGTAATCCTAAATTGACTTAGGCAGTTATGCCAAAACAGTCATTTAGAAAAATAACTTAAGCTATTAGATTTTTTAGGATTAATTGCCTTCCTAGAAGAGATACAAAACATGAAAAATTTAGAGCAAATACATTTAGATACGCTGAATACGATGGTGCTAATAACTCAATTGTGCCCTAATTCGAGTTAGGCTGTTACGGGTTGTGACCACAGATATATATATATGTACATATATTCTTTGTTATTATTGTTTGTATTCTGAGCTCGGTTACAAAATTTCCTTCATTTCGAAAGTAATAACAAATTTTTAAAATACCGTTTTTTTCGAGTTATGTCATTTTTCCTATATGTTTTTTAAACGCCCACTGAAGACGAGATTTTTTTAAATCTTTTTTTTTATTTCTTTTGTAGGATACCGCAGCAGCTTTTATACCGTAATAAAGATTTAAAGGTAAGAGTTATATTGTTATATATATATATATATATTTTTTTTTTTTGATGCAGGGTGACGCACCAATCGCACTACAATAAGAAATTCAAACAACTTTTTTTCAATCAATGTATTTCATTTATGTATTTTTTTTTATTGTGGGTGATCTTTTTAAGATTTAAGTTTCTCATGTTGGCAGCACTGGTTGTTAATGGCGTCCAAACGTCATCTGTCAAAGTGAAAAGTGTACAGTATACTCTGCCATTTCATCATGGAAAAACTAACAAACGAGCAACGATTGCAAATCGTTGAAATTTATTATCAAAATTCGTGCTCTGTAACAAATGTGCATCGTTTGATTCGACCATTTTATGGTCGTCATATTCGACCTGCTGAATCAACAATTCATGCTGTTATCTCCAAATTTCGCACCGAATTTACTTTATTGGACATAAAACCATCGACTCTCATGCGTAGAGTGCTTACGGAAGACAATATTTTTTCTCCCAATTGGCTGAGTTGAACTTGGTTGATATGCGGTTTCATTAGGACGGTGCAACATGTCACACTGCTCGTGAAACAATGGATATGTTGAGGGATGAATTTGATGAGCAGCTTATCTCTCGATTTGGCCTGTGAGTTGGCCCCCAATTCCTTGCGATTTAACGCCTCTTGATTATTTCTTGTGGAGTTATGTCAAGTCGTTAGTCTATGTGAACACGCCGAACACTATTGAAGCCTTACAGGATAACATAACACGCGTTATTCGTGTAATACAGGCCGAAATGCTCGAAGAAGTGACGAAATATTGGAACTTCCGAATTGACATTTTGAGACGGAACCGCGGACAATATTTACATGAAATTATCTTTAAAAATTAAATGGCAAAGACCAATTTATCGATTCCAATAAAAAATTTTAATATATAATGCAAATTTGAGTGTTTTATTCGATTTAAAAAAAAAAAACTTCTATAAAAGATCACCCTATATTTTCCATGCAATTTTATTTTGTATAACTAATTGTTTGGAAGATGATAGACCATAAATGACTTTCAGTTCATTCACGCATAAGCGACACCTGATCAGAAAATTATTCAATTTTTATGTTAATTCAGTCAAATTCCTTGGTTTCATTTTGTACACCTCTTGCTTGACATAACCCCATAAAAAAAGCTGGCAAAGTAAGGTCATGTAACCTTGGGTCCTAGTGGAAAAGTGCAGTTTCTAGAGATGAATTTGTTTGGAAATTTTCATTGGTGCTATGTATGTCAAAACCATTTCAATCTTGCTGGAACCAAGTGCTGTTGAAACGGATACATCTTCGGCGCAGTTCTGGGTACAAAAAAAAAAAATCTTTCAACATCTTTGAATGACGATCCTCATTGACAGTTACTGTTACACCGTAGCACGATTAGTGCGCCACCCTGTATGTTATGCCAACGTTTACGAAATCATTATGGATTTGCTCTTTTGACCGCTGGATAAATTTAGGGCTTTTTCCTATTACCCTCGTCATCTCTCTCCTTTCCTCGATGGTCAAATGAATATCGTTCAGTAAGACTGTCTGTTTGTTAGTCGCATTATTTAGGCGTTTGTTTAAATTTTTTTCAATCTGTCTACCTGTTGTCTCTTCTCATCTCTCTCTCTATTTCTCTCTCTGTCCGCCTGCATTAGTCGTAAAGTGTATGCATGTGCGGTGGTGATCTGTAGGCTCCGTTCACCCGTTCGCCCGTAGCCTGGCTTCTTGGACTAATAATGCATCTACTACACACATCAGCCAATTCGAGCCGAGTTGTTGGCTCGTTGTTGTTCTTTTTGCCCGGTTTTAGACTTCATTTTCATTGTAAATAACTGCAAAAGAAAACCGCTATTTGTGTTCCTTTTTTCAGTTTCTTCATCTTCTCCTTATGTTTATTCCATTAATGTGTCTGCGTCTATCTGTTGCATTCGAAGCGTTTGTCTGCTGAGCTTTATGAATGTGGCGTAGACTATGTTGCAGTCGCTGTTTGGGTAGCACTGAAGTTCACAATTGAGAACACTTTCGAAAGACTTGCACACTTTTTTACTTTGAGTTTTATTTACAAAGTCATTTCGGGAATTTAACATTTTTTAAAAACGGATGGTAAGTAGTAAGTCTTCCGATCACGTAGGATCTCTATAAAAGAGATGATCGGACCATAAAAGTCTTTATGACAAAGATCCCACGGCAGCTATGCATGAATCGTGGCCTTGTTTTGGAAAATGTCAATACAAAAAAAAAAAAAAAAATAAATAAATAAAAAAAATCAGGGAAGGTGATTATCAAAAAGTTCAAACTGCTACTGGAAGGTGAAGATTTAATGCTGTTTGTTTTCTGGCAAAAAACAAAATTTTTCCTGCCCGTTGGTCGCAAAAGCGTTTTTCTGTTTGTTCCTGGAAAATATATTTTTTTACAGTGAGTAACTGAAGTGTGGTACAACTCGTACTTAGCTCCTAATAGCACCGCCTTGCAATTTCCAGGTTGCCATCATTTGCTTTCTTGATGGCAGAATCCAGGTAGATAAAATTATCCTGTGCTCTAAAAGTTGTAGTTGTTCCCGTTGAAATACAGAATCATTTTTGCTTTTTCTTTCCCAATGTTTGAGAAGGCTGCATTAAAATTTCACAATTTGTGACCGTTGCTGTCATCCAAGTCCAAGGCTTATTAAAAAGAAATCTATTATTTTTTCATAACACTGAAATATTTATTTAGCATAGTTGGAGTAATCCAAGTTAGGTCAAATATAAACTGCTTTGTTCGATAACTTGTTGCCATTTTGAACACAATTCCATTATATATCTGTCATAGAAACCCTCGTCCTTATTGACAATAAACTGGCACTCGAGATTATCACAAGCTTCTTTTACGGAGATTTTTTCACTACAAAGATCATTCGCCATAGACATGAACAGGTGGTAATCACGTGATGCGAAGTCCGAACTATAGAGTATATGCATAAGAACGTCCCAACCAACGATGTGACCTGGCGTTGCCGTGATGGAGTTAATAGTCTGGCCGCAGAGGAGTAGCTCATAGTAGATGATCCCACCAAATACACAGCAAAACCTTGCTGACAGTCAATACTGGTTCTTCCCGATTGGCGATTGCGATCTTTTTCGCTTGACGTTGTCATAAATGACCCATTTTTCATCATCAGCTAACATCCTCTTCAGAAATGGGTCAATTTTGTTACGATTCAGCAACGATTCGCAGCTGAATATTCGGCCCCTTTTCATGTTAACTCGTGTGGAACCTACACATCGAGCTTCTTTTTGTATTTAGCCTTATTCAAGTGGTTAAAAACGGAGATTTCTGCAATAATTAGTTCCTGGGCAACCAAAACAGTGCTTACATGACGGCCGGACTTGACGATTGATCTTTTACAACGTGATGCATCTTTGACATCAAAATTAGCGGAACAGCATCGATGAAACCAAAATGGAGCATGATTGGATGTCAGAATTCATAAACCCGTAACTCGATAGAGTCCATCTTTGACGCACGCTTAAGCAATACTTAGTCAAGCAATCACAAAATAGTCTGAGTAGGATTTCGGATATGAAATCTTATCTTCCTAACGCCATCTAGCGTGACCCGATCACACTTGTCAGGGCCATTTACGAATATGGATCGTTTAACAACCGAAGAACGTGTAAAAATAGTTAAAACTTACTATACATTACTGGATTATGATCGTCATAATCGACCTACTGTGCGAGGAATTGATAAGATTATAAAGAAATTTGAACACACTGTAATGTACGCACTACCGAAAATATCGCTTCTGTTAGTGAAAGTGTGGCGGATAATCCAAATTTGTCGATTCCACGGCATTCTCAGCAATTGGGTCTACCTTACGACTCTTTATGGCATATTTTGATGAGATGAGAACAATTAAAGCCGGCTGACCATTCACAACGCCGTCGATATGCTGATTGGGTGCTACAGCAGCAGGTTTTCAATGCTGATTTTTCGAACGAAATTTTCTTCAACTGTGAAGCTTATTTTCACTCGGTGGTTACGTCAACAAGCAAAATTGTTGCATATGGTGCTCGAAGAATCCAGAAGTGATTGTGGAAAAACCATTGCATCCGGAAGAAATTACTGTTTGGGGCGCATTAGGGTCTGAAGATGTCATTGGTTACCGTCAATTTATAGCGCTATGGCCGTATGATAATCGACTTTCTTTGGCCTGCAAATGAAGATTATGAACTGGACGATATGTGGCTTCAACTAGACGCTGCCATGAGCCACACAGCTCGATCGGTTGTGGCTTTATCGCCAAGTTTCTAGAAAGCATAATGGCACGTTTTGACGACGTCAATTTGCCACCAAGAGCGTTAGACTTTTCCCTGTGGGATTACGGTAAAGATCATGTTTATGCGGATAATCGTCAAACGTTGGAGCATTTTAAAACCAACATTCGTCAAGTTATCATCGATATACGGCCCGAAATGTGCGAAAAAGTGGTCGAAAACTACCTCAAAAGTGTCCACTTCTGCAACCTATCCAGAAGAGCTCATTTAAATGTCATTATATTTCGGGCACAATGGCAAGGTCCAAGCATTATAATGAAATAAAAATGTCATCGAAATTATAGCTTTATGTGTTTTATTTAGCTTTGCTTTTGAAACCGAAAAACGGATAACCCGTTACAGAAAGGATCCCCCAGCCATAGCCTTTTATCTTTTGGAAGAGCTTTCCAGCTTCATCCCCTACTGCATAATTTTGCATTCTCGCTCTCAGTCATCTACAATAGCTTGTTTTAGTTATAAAGGTGACATTTTCCTTAAAGGATCCCCTGAAAGCAGCCAATTAGCTGCAGCATTGCCACGGGTGCAGCAAACTTTTCCTTAGGCCCAATGGGATACTCTTCACCATACCAGGACG
The DNA here is from genome assembly GCA_019455685.1 of Philornis downsi. Lineage (NCBI taxonomy): Eukaryota > Metazoa > Arthropoda > Insecta > Diptera > Muscidae > Philornis > Philornis downsi. The sequence goes on from JAHXMU010000012.1 coordinate 398,051, forward strand.
TAGATATTGCGGCAGTTGCCACCGAATGCACAACTTTTTGATAGGATTTGTACGGAATATCGGGATTAAAAGCGTTTGTATCGTAGTATTCATTTGAATATTCTGTGGATATCTAGTTAGTATGCAGCTTTGCGATATTGTCTATTCTTCTTTGTTTATTTTTCCACTCTTCGATCTCTTAATTCATTTTTGTTCCCCACTACATACAATTTATCGCAAACAGCGCGACTTTTCTGTTCAAAAAATCTTCTAAATGTTTGTTCCCCTTCCAACAGTGCTGCTTTGCAAGTAGTCTTGGATCACACTTCTATGGTCTTGACTTCTGAAATCTGGATGCTGAAGAACAAAAACAAGCAAAAACACCAATGCCAACAAAAGCCAGAAGCTGGAAACACTAAGTAAGCACTAGCACAACAACCAGGCTATGTTAGTTAAACAAAGTCTGCGGGATCGTCTGGACTTTCTAGGCGGAGTCTTAAGTCCTACTCAGCCGGGTGCATGGAGGGACGTTCTATTTGGTTTGTGTTATCCCATCATTACTTCGTTAACCATTTGGAATGTGGATCGTCGTCGTTTTATTTGCCATTGTGTGTTCTCTCACACACAGAGATGATCAAGAGGTGCATACATTGAAGTTGCAGTTCTCGAAAGTGTTGCCAAATGCCAATAATGATAGTTGACATTTGTTGACAAAAACCAATGTGCGGTTTAAATTGATTTGAGCAAATGTTTGTTTCACAATAATATTTTAGTAAAACGTGTTACGTCGCAAATTTTTAGGACATACATTTTCTTCTCAATTGTAGCTAAAATACATTTACTTACAAGCCAAACTTCCGTAAAAAAATGAATGCCCGATCATATATTCATTGAATTTAACTACACGATCAAATGAAGATCGAAAATTTCATGCCTAATCTGTTTATAGGCAGTTTCTTGCCAATATTACAAGGATTTGTTCTGAATTTTGTGACCCCATTATACTTAAGATCATTTTTACATGATATGCTAGATCAGCCGACAGCGACAGATGGTTAGTATAGGTGACTATCGTACGCGTGATCGCGGGTTCTATCCCACATACAGCTACTTACCATTCATTATCTGAGCGGCGATCACCTCAATATGTCTGACGAACATTTCGAGTTGTAGAATAAGAAACAAATGCTTCTCAAAGTGTATCATTCAGAGTCGTCATTAGTCTGTAAGTCCCATTGAATGAGTCTAAAAATAGAATGCGTCAAAAGCTTTCTCATATCTTATTCATGGGATGCAGAAATTTTGTTTTTTTATGTTGGATTACAGTTCGAATATGCAGCTTTTATTTTGTATCCTCATTTCAGTATTCACATTGCACGTATTGAAAGGATGCAGCGTGTGTCTGTAAAGTTTGCTTTTTCTGCATTTAGATCTGAAGAACCAGTAACAACCACAAAAAATGTTTATTTCTTGGTTAACAGACATTAGAGTATCGTCAAAATTTCCATATGGAACTATTTGTTTTCAATATAATTGGCTGTTATGTTCACTATTTTAATCTTTCGGCCCAGATTCCATTTTTCGTTACCCATAAGTCTCTTTACAAACAAATGTCCCTAATATACAAGAAAAGACTTCTTTCTTATGCAAAAGAGAGTAATTTGAATCATGGATTTTATATTTTTAAGGGGGTTAATGAATATACTTTGAATCGAAATTACAATCAACTAATAGAGCTTGACCCAGCCCAGTATATTTGGTACTATATTTTAACAGGTTCCTAAATTTGAATAATTATACTTTAGATTGTAATAATAGTTCCATTGTCTTAATAAATGAAATAAAGAATTTCGGAGGGCGATAAATTTTCTAAGAAAATTTCGGAGGGCAATA
>JAHXMU010000012.1:399932-442472 GCA_019455685.1 Philornis downsi
AAATTTTCTAAGAAAATTTCGGAGGGCGATAAATTTTCTAAGAAAAATTTCTGAGGGCGATAAATTTTCTAAGAAAAATTTCTGAGGGCGATAAATTTTCTAAGAAAAATTTCTGAGGGCGATAAATTTTGTAAGAAAAATTTCTGAGGGCGATAAATTTTGTAAGAAAAATTTCTGAAGGCGATAAATTTTCTAAGAAAAATTTCTGAAGGCGATAAATTTTCTAAGAAAAATTTGTGGGGGCGATAAATTTTCTAAGAAAAATTTCTGAAGGCAATAAATTTTCTAAGAAAAATTTCTGAAGGCGATAAATTTTCTGAGAGAAATTTCTGAAGGCGATAAATTTTTTAAGAAAAATTTAGGAGGGCGGTAAATTTTTTAAGAAAAATTTCTGAAGGCGATAAATTTTGTAAGAAAATTTCTGAGGGCGATAAATTTTCTAAGAAAAATTTCTGAGCACGATAACCCTTCTTAGAAAAATATTTGAGGGCAATAACTTTTCTAAGAAAAATTTTTGAGGGCGATAACTTTTCTAGGAAAAATTTCTGAGAGCGATAAGTTTTGTAAGAAAAATTCTTTGAATATTTAAGTGTACAACAAATTTTCTAAGAAAATTTCATTGAGCGAAAAAAATTTAAAGGCAATAAATTTTCTAAAACAAAATTTTATTGATTAACAAATTTATAGGAACATTTGATTTGGCAACGACATTTCTGATGATCTTTGCTAAAGGCACATTTTATAAGAAGGCAACTAAATTTGCTTAGAAAATTTCTTAGTCATAAATATTTCCTTAGAAAATTTATGGTTCAACTAAGTTGTTTCTTAAACAATATTTAATAATTTACAGCTCAACCAATCGTTTGTAGACAGTTTGCCGCTCGATCGAGTTATAAAAATTTTTGATCTGCCAAATAGTTTTAGAAAACTTTTTGCTGCCTTTCATTACTCTTCTCCGAAAGTTTCATGTCCAGCTAAGCTTTCGAAAAATGTTTGGTAGCTCGGGCAATTTTATTACAAATTGTTCATTCTTGCTCAAGAAATTGTTCATAAAGATTTCATTGCCCAACCAATTCTTTGAAACAAATTGTTAATAACGAATTTTTCAAAAAAAATTTTTGATGTCTAACTAATTTTTCATAACGCGTTTTGTTGGACAACTATTTAAAAAAAAAAACATTTCCCAAACAAATTTTCGTAAAACAGTTTGTTGTTCGTACAAAAATTTGTTGATCAACCTGATCATAAAAAACTTGTTGCCAAGCCAATTTTTCGCAAAAAGTTTGATTAAATGAATTTTACGTAAAAAAAGTAAGTTACGTAACCAATTTTTCATAGAAAATTTGTTACTCATCTTACATTTCATTAAAAAGTACAAAGAAATCCTCTGCTCAATAAGTTGTTAATAAAAAAAGTGCTAACTAAATCCACTTGGAAAGTTTAGTGATTAAGAAGAAAATCTTATTGAAAAGGTATTGTTGTTGTCAATAGAAAATGTGAAACAAATATTTTGTTTATAGACTAATTTGTGTTCGAAATCTATTTCGATACCAAGTTTTCAGCTAACATTTATTGTGATAGGTGTGATTTTCTAACAAAGTTAGTCTTCCCTAAAAAATATTTCCTTTCATAAGTTAGTTACGGTTTCCCTCATAATATGTTGCCTGACTATGTTGTCTTGGAATTTCCTGTTGATAGCCGTAAACATTGCTGGACTTTTATTGCAAGAAACAGCAACTGGATTCTTGATGTTCAACAACATCATCGTCATCATCGTCATCTCACATTCTTTTGCATTTTGGGGTGTCTTCTTGTTTTTACTCTCCTCTTGACAAACACAAATTAAACAAACACACAAAAGTCTCCCCTCAGACCGCTAGAAACCCAAACCAAATATTTTGTTTTTTTTTTGCAACTTTTGGGAGACCGAATCAATGGAATGCAGTCGAATTGGTCACATGCGAACGACAGATGGGCGGACGATTGGCGTGAGTGTGTGTGTGTATGTGTGCGTGCGATGTAAGGGGAGCATTTGCTCTTCCCCACCGCGGTGCCTGGCGCGTGGAGAGTGTGTGAAGTGGCTCACGTAGTCGGAGCATGAGTCTGCCTCTGCGTCGATGTTGGTTGGTCGGCATGTCGTTTTTGAACAATTTTTCAACAAAAACGAGCTGCATTTGCAACTTGTTGCTGTGGCGGCCGTTAATTTGTGTAATTATTCACTCTGCCGCATCGCCACCACCACGTATCACCGTCAGCAACTTGAGCCAGATGATGAAGCCAACCTTCAGGCGGCATCTTAGAATGTTGTGCTGTGATGTTTCGCTTGTGTTCCTCGCTGGCAGTGTAACACGCATGTCATGTACGTCCACGTACTCCCAATTACCGCCATCATCATCAACATCGACACAATGAGGAAAATGCACATTATCATCGTTCGCCAGGCATCAGCGGTGGCTTCGGTGACGGCGGTGGCCACATTCGATACCGCCGTCATTCCATCATCGTCACCATCATCGGAAGTATTTATCTAATCATTCTAATGCAACTGCGGCTCTGTTAGTTACCTCGTTAAAGAATTTTAAATGATTGAATTGTGTCCATCATCACGGGAGGGGAGGGGGATACATTCAGGATAGCTGTATAATTGTATCGGAATATTGAGCAATTAAATTAGAGTACACACAGGTGGTTTGACTCCTGCCATAGCATCGGTGCAAACAAAAGTAATATATTTGACGTCCCTAACGACTGAAGGGAAATGTGCAATTTTGGCTGGCAGCAAGCAATGTTGCTGAGATTTACAGTTGCTGCAAATGCGCTGGAATATGTATTTAAATTGTGTAGATGAAATATTGCCTATATAATAAATAATATATGACCTCTGCGGGAGAGTGCCACGCGACCTGGTCAAATGTATGCTTTTTCAGAATTTAGGGTAATTCGGTTAATGTGAAATACAGAGTTATCCATTTTTTGGTTTCAAAAGTAAAGTTAAATAAACATATATGAAGCTATGATTTCGACGAAATTTTTATTTCGTTATAATGCTTGGACTTTGCCATTATGTACGAAATACAATGTCATTCAAATCTCCGCCTCTGGTTTGGTTGCAGCAGTGGATCCTTTTGAAGTAGTTTTCGACCACTTTCTCGCACATTTCGGACTGTATCTCGGTGATAACTTGATGAATGTTGGTTTTCAAATGCTCTAACGTTTGGGAATTACCCACGTAAACACCGTCTTTGCTGTAGCCCCACAAAAGGTGTCTAAAGGCTTTTAACCGCATGACCTTAGTGGCCAATCGACGTCACCAAAATGTGTAGCCAAAATCGGTCGTTCTGCGTGGCTCGTGACACCGTCTTGTTGAAACCATATATTGTTCAGTTCGTAACATCCAATTGCAGGCCAAAAACAAACTCTGTTATCATATGGTCATAGCGCTTTGAATTGACGAGATTTTGGAGAAATTGGAGAAAAATCGGCCCAATATCTCGAGACAAAATGCGCACTAAACATTCATTTTTCCGGATGCGAAGGATTTCCCACAATCATTTCTGCTTTCTCAAAGCCTCATATGCGACAATTTTGCTTGTTGACGTAACCACCGAGTGAGAAATAAACTTCATGGCTGAGGAAAATTTTGTTCGATTAAAAGCCCACGTTTAAATCACGACTTTTGTAATAAGTTTTAACTATTTTCAAGCGTTCTTCGGCTAGTAAAAGATCCATATTCGTAAGTTGCGAACCTTTCACTAAACAAATAACACTTCATATGCCAAATATTTAACAGCTGATAGCCTTGCCAGACCAGTTATTTCGGAACCACTAAGTAGGTAACCCTATATAACGCATATATTCTTAGCTAACTTTCATTCATTTGAATTAAATCCGGTATAATTTAGTACTCATTAGACATTTAGTAAACATAGTTTTGCTAATGAAAATGAGCCACATTGCCATGATCACTTTTTTTTGACGAATGTTGATTTTCAAATGTCTTAACGTTGGGGATTTTCCGCGTAAATACAGTCTTTGATGTAGTCTCACCAATAAGGTCTACCAACGTCCAATCGCATGATTTAGGTGACCGACTGACGTCGCCAAAACGTGAAATTACGTTTTCTTGAAACTTCTCATTTAATAAAGCCAAAATCTGTCGTGTTGAATCACATTTGAATCACTACTCTGACGTAAGTTTTAACTATTCTTAGGCATCCTTCGGATGTTAAACGATCACTACTGGTCAATGGCAAACCTTTCACTAAAGAAATAACACTTCAGATGGCAGGCATTTAAAAGATTTAGCTGAATGGCAAACAAGGAAATCAACGCATCACCACGAGCTATCACCACGTTAACAAAAATAAAATTGATTGTATTAATATGTGTTTGTCTGCACTAAATATATGACGTCTGCTCAGTTATGTAACTGATCGATATTTACAAGAAACTGTACTTGAGTGCATGAGATTGTGTTTGTAGATTTTGGTCTCTTGGACGAGTAAATATTCCCACATGAGGGATATATTAGATTAGAGTATGAGTTAAGTTCAATTGTTTGATGTTCCCCCACAAGTAACCCTAAGCAAGAAATCGTCTTTTTGCTACCAATTGAGAATTTCCAAGTGCTTCTGGATCTTCTTTAAATGGTAATTTTACTTTAAATTTGATAATTTTACTGCAATTTGAAAGTGTTTATCAAACAACTCCTCGCATTGCTTTTCCTGCACCGTGAACATATTTATTCGAGGGACTTCTTCCACCTCCCAAAACTTAGGCAAAAGTTCGTCACATGTGTGATGATGCACAGTGGCCACGACTTGCAAAATTTCTTTTGCATTGTCAATTAAAGCTGGACCACTGGCTATCCAACCTAACTTAGTATTTTTAAAAATTACGTCCTTACCATTACCGATCTTACCTTCAGCCATTAGGTCGAAAAATAACTCTGCACCGATAAGCATATCGATTCCCTTTGGAATATTATACCCCGGATCAGCGAGTTTAATATTTTGTGGCAACATTGCCGCTATTACCTTCATTTCTGGAATGTTGGACAATATGGTTTTTATTACCAACGCATTCAGATGAGTGGCATAAGCTTGACGTTCTAGGCCGTAAATTGATACCAACCTTTTCTTTAATGGAAGTCTCATTCTAGAAGCAAAAGGGTTCGGTTGTTTTATTTCCTATCGGGTCCGCGCGGGAAGATATACAACATCACTGTTTACATTTCATCAGATGCCAGTGCACAGCGCTGTATTTGGAATATCAATAAATTGTATAAACTGTGAAATATCTACAATTTGTTGCAAAAATTATAATTTAAACAATAATACTACATATACAATATGTCATTAATATTGCGTTAAAAATTTTGAGTTTTATATAGAATAAATTTTTACACAGATGTTAAGTTGAATATTAAAGAAGTAAAGGTCTTTATATGAAACACCTCAAGGGAAAAAGAGATCGATGAAAAATTAAATAAACGCTATCATTGCGAACGCAGCTTTGCCATTACATGAACATATTTGAATGCCGCTTAATATGGTAATCTTTCGTTCTCGTTTTCATTGTGCATATGAAGATGAAACTAAACAGCAGCGTATGGTTCTTTCAAGGCGAGGTAAATCCAAAACCAGATCAATTGGTTAAAATTGTTGAACAATTTTCGCACCGCATGATTGCTTTTTAAAATAATATCAAAAGAAACAATAAAAAAATTTTAGTATAGTGAATACCTGATGAGGAAAAGAACATAGGTCTGATATGTTTGCCCTTCCAATTTCTACGTATTGATGTTATTCATCTATGAACAACGCTTCAGTCACTCTTCTTCAGACGTATAAGATACTTTAGTTTCAAAATGCATGAAAGTTAAATTATGTGATAGTGTGGCCAAAAGCAACAACACAAATATCCGAATAAAGATATTGGATACTGGAAATTATTTTATTATGTGCCTTGATTAGTTGACGCTAAATAGCAGCTTTTACCTGACCGGCCGTTACATGTGACTGTATTGCATGTCATCGAAGATTCGGAACCCTATACTTCGATGTGTCTAACAAGCACTTCGAGTAGTCGAGTAATCAATAAGTCTAGTAAATGTTTTTCAACGTTCGGCGACGTTGGGAATCGTCATTAAACTATAGGTCGAGGGATGAGTGGGTCTAAAAAGGCAACGCGTTTAGATCTCATTCATTGATATTTGCACCAAGTGCTTATAATTTAAAATGACGGAAAAGTAACAATAGAGCAAGATTTTTATCAAAAAATGCAGTTGTCTATCTGCTTGCCTTATTTATTTGTTAAAATATAATTTATTCAACTATTTTCACCTTTTTTCCTATTGTCAAATTAAATTTTTTTCGAATAACTCGAAACCGCTTTATAGGTATCGATGTAAAATACAGGGTGGCGCAATAGAATGTGCATATTTGAAAAAATAGATTAAAAAATAAATACAAAAGGTATGGTTAAAATAAATCTAAGGCATTGTAGAGTAATAAATGGAGTTTATTTTTTAAAAATAACATCATCTAAATGGTGACCCTCTCTACGACGGCAATCCTCTAACCGCAAACGAAAATTATTGAAAACTTTCTTCAGTAATACTGGTGTAATGGCTGCCATTTCACCACGGATATTCTCCTTGAGCTGAACGATGTTTCTTAGATTATTACTGTAGACTTTGTGTTTGAGGTATCCCCACAAAAAAAAAAAAAGTCAAGAGGCGTCAAGTCTGAATTACGTGGGGGCCATGGGATATCACCTCTTTTCGAAATCAGTCTGCCAGGGAACATCTGCTTCACCACCGCCATGGAGTCATTTGATGTGTGACAGGTAGCTCCATCTTGAACTTTCAATTTCTGGAGCCAAAAATCCGTCCAACATCTCAACATAGCGTTCCGTATTAACCGTGACTTTTTGGCCCCGCGCATTTTCGAAGAAAAAAGGACCAATTATTCCTCTGCCAGAGATTGCTGCCCATACTGTCACTTTAGGACTATGCAATGGTTTTTGGTGTTTGATTTTGGGATTTTCACTGTTCCAGTAACGACAATTTTGACGGTTTACGAACCCATTCATAAGGAAATGAGTCTCGTCAGAGTAAAGGATATTGTCAAAATTGGAAAATCGATTAAGCATTTCATTAGCAAATGCGAGCCTTGCTATGAAGTCGGACTCTTTCAATTTTTGTGTTAATTGCAGCTTATATGGATGCAGTTTAAGATTCAATGTTAAAATTCGTTGCAAACTTCGTCGCGATAATTCTATGACAGACGATCTCTTGCGAGTCGACATTTGTGGATTTCCTCGTACTGATTCCATAACTCTCTCAACATTGTCTTCGGTGCTAGATGTTCTTGGGCGACCATTTGCTTGTGGTTTAAATGTTGAACCGGTCTCTTCAAAACGCTTTACCCATATTTTAATAAAATTAGCACTCGAAGCTTCACTAATTCGCCGTAGTCCATATTCAGCACAAATATATGAACGTGAGTTCTCGTAAAATGCGCGACGCTTCCCGTCGAAGTGATTCATAGCGACTAAAACTCCATGAGCCCGCCAACCCAACGATGTAGGCGCCCCCCCGCCCGCGCCTTTTCTACCCCGCAAAAAAGATGATGCAATATGCACGTTCTATTGCGCCACCCTGTACATTAAACTTATCTATCCATAATCTGGTTTTAATAGAAATGATGATATAGCTGTCACTGTATTTATCGTCTTGAATAATCACGTATTGAGATAATTACAAACAACAATTTACAGTCATAATATTGAATTTCATAAAAATGTATTATATAAATTATAAATGCAATGCAACGTAAAATGTAAATTGCTACTATAGGTGCATAACACTTTCGACAATTTGGAACGAAGATGCCAGGCAGTCCACTCCATTAATCAGAACCTCTTATCTTCTATTATAGCAACACAAGTGCTGATCCAAACAGCCTTGCCAGACCGGCAGTTTTGAAACCATTAAATGGATACATATATATATCTTCTTCTTAGGTGGCGACTGGAATATACATACCTACCTATTATACGCCGCCCGTAGAAAATAATTCCAAGCGTTTCTATCTGCTGCGTTTTTTCCCCAATTCATTCGATATGAATATATAATAGTATATAAAATAAGAGTGTATTAACTTGGTTGGGAGGTGATGTCACATCCACATACATAATAGTTGTGAACTGGCATCTTCGGATTTTCATATATTTCGAATTATGCAAAAATTTTTGAGTGGAAGTTCCTTCAATGCAGATGAGTACTTAATAACGAAATTGTTCCAGTATTTTGCTAGGAATTATCAGTCATTCTTCCAATCTGGAATCAAAAATTGACTGAATGATAGCAGAAGGTCATTGCACGAAATTACACTTTCAAATAGAATGATTAAAATTAATAATCATTTGAATAATTTTACGCTTAATTAGAGCAAAAAAAAAAACGAAATTACTTTCTAGCATTATCCTAATAAAAAACTTAATTTTTCTTTCGATACTTCTTCCCAGAAAAGTTCTTACATGAACTGGTTTAACCAATGACAGGACTGATGAAAAATTATTTTGTTCGGTATTTGAACACTCTACTACCCTTGCTCATAAAAAGTGTCCCAACAAGAACGCAAGATTTAAATTTGGCGCCGTTCGAAGTGTCATTGTTTGACATTTGAACAATTGTTATTGTTTGCTAGGAGAAGGTACGAGGTCATTAAAAATGGAGCGCTACACGAATGAAGAACGCATTCTCATTGTGAAATTGTTTTGCCAAAATGGTGAAAGTTTTTCGCCTACAGCTCGCAAATTCAATCAATTTGGGGTCACAAAAATGCTCCAAAAGAGTCAACTGTAAAGAGATTAATGGATAAATTTGCCAAAACTGGGTCTGTTAGTGATGTAAAGGCAACAACGCGCCTTCGACCAGGTCGATCGACCGAAAATGTCGCCGCTGTACGTGATGATGTCGCTCAAACTCCATCCACCTCAATTCGACACCGGGTTCAGCAAATTGGTGTCTCTAAATCCACTATGCAGCGAATTTTGACGAAAGATTTACATCGTCATGCATACAAAGTTCAATTGACTCAGGAACTGAAGCCAGCAGACCACGGACAGCGAAGGGAGTTCGTTAATTGGGTATTGGAGAGACAACATGAAAATGCTGACTTTGCCGATAAAATCATCTTCAGTGACGAGGCCCATTTCCATCTTGATATTTTCGTCAGAATTGTCGCATTTGGGGTGGGGAAAAAAACCTCGAGTGATTCACGAGAAGCGAATGCGTGTGGTGTAGATTTTGGGCTGGAGTAATCATTGGACCTTTTTTTATGAAAATGAGGCATGTCTAGCGCAAACAGTCAATGGTGTTCGGTATCGTGAAATGACAACCAGTTTTTTCGTGCCTAGAATTGAAGAAATGAATGTGGAGGGCATATGGTTTCAACAAGATGGCGCCACATTTCATACAGCCAGAGGAACAATTCAATTGCTGCATCAGTCATTTCCCGGTCGTGTTATTTCGCGTTTTGGAGACCAGAATTGGCCGCCTGTATCGTGCGATTTAACACCATTAGACTTTTTTCTTTGGGGTATTTTAAAGTCGATGGTTTACGCGAATAAGCCAACGACGACTCAAGTCTTAAAAGAGGAAATTGAAAGCTGCATTAATGAAACACCGCAGCATTTATGCAAAACGGTCATTGAAAATTTCATTGAAAGATCGCGTGTGTGCCAGCAAAGCCGCGGCGGCCATCTGCCCGATATGTTGTTCCATACATAACCTCATTCTGTCTACTTTACGATATAATAAAGTTTCACGATTTTTTTTTTAAATATTTGTGTTATATTTAAAATTTAAATTTTGCGTTCTTGTTGGGACACCCTTTACAACTCTTTCACCAGTTAATTTTTTTTCTTCGAAAATAAGTTATTGTTTTTTTTTGCGGCGACATCACAATTTTCACTTTTGCTTAAGAATTGGAAAGAAACTCTAATCATTTATTCCATTCCATTACATCCAAAACAATAACCTGTTATTTTGCATTCTTCAAACGCTCCCTTATCATCAATATAATAGTCTTCTTCTTTTAGTTCTTAGACCAAACGTCAGACGTTACTGTTTGTTTTCCGCAGTAGTTTAAAACCGTCATGTATTTGTATAAAATTTGCAAACTGATTGAAAGCCATCCAACACCAATCGCGACGCTGATGTTAATTCCGATAATAATGATGCCAGAAATCGAAGAAGGTGTGGTGTGGCATGACAAATTCCTTTTTTCACTGCCACAGCAATGCCATCTGCCACCACCTGCCACCGCCATTGCCACCAATGGCTACCTGACAAATTCATTACAGAGCGACAAGAAAAATGTTAAACAAATGACATAAATCTCTAAAGAATTAATGACGAACGAACAAGAGGATAAGAAGGAGGGGGAAATAGAACAAAACTCCATAAAAAGAGTTAAGGTGTTTCGACGAAATGCCCAAACTACAAAAGGAATACAACAAAACATAACCAAAAGTGGTAAATAGTCAATGTTGTAATGTAAAGTAGTCATTTAAGCTAACTAAGCCAATGCAATGGAGGCAACCACAAATTCAATGATAGCTTCGGCGACGACGGCAGCGGCGTTACCGTCGATGTTTCGTATTTACGTGATTGGGAAGGAGGGAGTGCGGTAATGGAAATCCTTTAAGAATGAACACCAGCTGAGAGTAACAAGTGTATCCATCGCCAGTGCGTGTCGAGTACAGATTGATCCATCCATTAAGTCAATACATTCTAGCTGCATCTCAGTCACATTCATCTCTCGATGCTGCAACTCACCATTGCAGGCAACACATTTCCATGGAAATGCGAAACGGAAAAGTTGAACGGATGACTTTGAATGTTTGAATGCCAGTTCAAAAACCAGAGAAGAGAGAAATACCAAAGTTTTAAGGGGACTAAATACTAAACCAGGGATGCCCAGACATTTTCGACAATGGGGCCACAGAAACATATACCGAAAAATGTTAGAGTCGCTTAAAATTAAGAGTAAAAGTGAATAACATTTAAGAACACTGTAAGGGTTCAGACTAGAGAGTCAAAGCTCGAAACCGGCTAATCGATTTTAACATCAAAAATCAAATGCTCGTTCCTTGAAAATCTCTTTGAAGCTGCACAGTGGCTTGGAATACCATAAGGTGCGCATGATATTAAGCGAAACGAAAAATGTGCATAACCAACCGCAAAGAATGCTAAACATTAATAAGCAGCACATTCCCGAGATAGCCACAGTCTACTATATTGAACTTTCTCTACTACTACGACAAAACGTCCCTTATCTTAGTTTTTCTCCGGCACGTAATGGCCAAATTGAGCATTTGAGGTCAACTGCGTAAAACCACGTCTGGCATAAAAACCACGTCTGGTTTAAAGAGCAGCTTTCGGAAGTGCCGAAGAGCGTCTGAGGAAAGGATGCTTTATACATGACTGTGCTGTTATCAATAGTATCGCTTGTCTTGAATGAGCGCTATAAGAAGAAGAGATACAAACCGACATTTGAAGCGGAAGAAAGGAAAGATTTGTAAGAGCGGAAGAGCAACGATATAGGAAAGTGCAATGATAGAGGTGAAAGCCGAAAATTATACCAAAATTGGAAGTAAAGGTTATGAAGAGAGCTCGTCTTCTTATGAGAAATATTATGGAAACCTGGATATAGGTAGTATTATAGTTTCGGATGGCAGCATAAGTGAAAGTGAAATCACGCCAACTACCGACATTGACTTAGGTTGTCCTGCACCGAACCAAAACGAGCAGTATCTCGGTTTAAGAACAACAAGGCTGCGGATGTTGATGGCCCACCGGCAAAGTTCTTTATGATCAGGAGTGACAGTCAGCATAGTCCTAAACACGACTTAGCTCAATGAATGCATGCTTCACTATTGGAATTTGGTAATCTTAGAGTAAATATCAATTATCGGGGTGTCATTTCTATACCCATTCCTTATAAGGTTCTGTCGAGTGTGACATGCGTTAGACTAAAGCTTGTTTTATCTGATCTGATCGGATAATATCAGCATGACTTTAGACCTGGTATATTTACAACTAAGAGAAGACCCAAGAAATATACTGACCCTGAGATATCGTCGACTATAAAGCTGCGTTAGATACCCCAGTATGGCAAATACAGTATGAAGTCATGAGCAACTTTTGTATTGTAAGGTGACACTGACTGGTACCAAATCTTTCTAAACATTAGTAAGTCATTTTACACCAAATTAAAATTTTGACGGGGTAATAGCCAATCGTGTAACATCTTCTTCATGTAACATGGTTAAGAGCAAAGCTGCAGTTAACACGATTGGTAGCATCTTCACCAAAAACCATTTGTTGCTTGCGTATACTGATGATATAGATAGCATTGACAAAAAACTACGAGAAGTTACAGCAGTATTTTCAAGCTTTGAGAAGGAATCAGCAAAAAAGGACAACAAGGAGAAAATCAAGTTACAAGTTTCGACGAACAAAGAGTCTATTTGTTTGGGATGCTTTTCAACGTTCTCAATTATAAATTTGGAGTGGTGTGAGAATTCACATTGGTTCCGATGTGAATAAGACCAATGGTGTCAGCCTGCAGACTAGGAGAACGATATTGCTTGCAAATAAAGGCTTCTGTAAGCTTAGCGAGCGTCTTAACGACAGTGACTTTTCTACGCGATCAAAAATTCAACCATACCAATGCCAATCCCCTCTGTCTTGCGATATGGCACGGAATCCTGAGTTATGACGCAAGTACTCGTATATGAATCTTTTTTTGTGATTTTTCAAGAGAATAATAGTGTAAAAAAAAGGATCTACCATCGTCCTGTGAATCATGAGCTGTCTACCGACATCGTTGTGGTCCATAGCATTAGAATACAGAGATTGCTTTAGTTGGGTCAATTTTGTGAGGTAGAAAGAAGAAGAAACGTCCGATGACGAGCTCTGTGAGCGAATCCATTGGAAGAACGAGGTGTTTAAAATATTATCAAAACTGGATGTTGAATAAATTGCGCATAAGACCAAATGAGCTTAGAATGGGAGATGAATGCCACTCTAGCCATCTTTTAAGAGGAAGAAGAAGAACTACGAGGTGTGTCCAAAATATAAGGCAAATTTTCAACTTTCGCGGGCTACGTACATTCGACTTAACCGAAAGTCGAATTTTTGTTTTATGCTGGTACACTCGCTCTAAGATATGTTGACTGTTTTATTCATATAGCATGCTTAGTTTGTTTGTAAGAGGCATAAATAAGAAAAGTGTTTTGCGTGTTCGGCGATTCGGTTTTTATCTCCTCAATTGTCGCAAAACACGGTCCTTTCATGGGTCTCTTCAATACAGTGGCTGAGGCATGGCAAGTAAAGATGAGCGAGCAGATGCATTATCATGATGCAAAAGCCATGAATTATTTTCCACAATTCCGGGCGTTTTTTCGTACTGCTTCACGCAAACGGCGTATAACTTCAAGGTAATACTCCTTATTTACCGTACGACCTTGTGGTAAGAACCCCTGATGCACTACGCCTTTGTAATCGAAGAAAGCAGTGAGAAAAACCTTGACATTTGATCGAACTTGGTGTGCATTTTTGGTCTTGGCTCTCCTGGACTCTTCCATTTGGAAGATTAGGCTTTGGTTTCGATGTCTTAACTATATACCCATAACTCGTCACAAGTTATGAGCAATGTTGACGTCATTCAACAATTCCTGAGCAATGCTTATGCGACGTTGTTTTTGGTCAAAATTTGGAACGAACTTCGCTGCCACACGTTTCATGCCCAAAATTTCCGAACAGATTGCATGGCATGAGCCAACCTAAATGCCGACATCCTTAGTAACTTCTCTGATTGTGATTCGACGATTTTCCATAACAATGTTCTTCACTTTCTCAACATTTATCGGTTGTTGATGTGCTGGGGCGTCTAGAGCGAGCGTCGTCATTTACACCTCCTCGATCTTCTGTAAACACTTGTAAACATTTTTTTGACTCAGAGTACTCCCACCGTATGCCAGTGTCAACATATCAAGTGTTTTTGTTCACTTAATTCCATTTTTTACACAAAATTTGATGCAACTTCTTTGATACATTTTTTTCGATAGCAGAAATTTGCCGAACAAACTAAACATGCTATATGGATAAAACCGTCAACATATCTTCGAGACGAGTGTAACAACATAAAAAAATAATAATAGTCGAATGTACGTAGCCCTCAAAATTTGAAAATTCGCTTTATTTTTTGAACACACCTCGTATACATTTCTCAAGGTCATTTCGAAGACCTTTATTCAGAAATGTTATTATTGGATAAAAATATTTTTTGTTAGACTGAATTCTACTTCCGAAGTTGGACGAAAAAAAAATATTATGTTTTCAAACACAGGCAAAAAGTGTCACAGCAAAACTATTAGCTGATATATTCTTAATGACTTTTTTAATTCGAATTTGCGCCAAGTCTCCAAGGTCCCAGAGGAATTTTATGAAAAAGCCGGAATTGCATATGACTTTTAATAATTTGCAAATAATTCACACCTCGAAGGCAGTTTTGCACCAAGAAGTGAAAACTTCATCCTGTGTTAATCACCTGCTTCATCTTCAATGTGGGAATAAAGACCAACAATTTTCCTGACATAATGATATAAAGAATGTCGATCGCTATTTCCGAAATTCTTGTGAGGATTATGCGTCTGGGTCTTGTGTTGAGGCATTATCTTTTCTGATGCCAGATTAATGCACGTATAGGGTAATTTCTTAAGATTTAAGTTTTTCATGTTGGCATCACTGGTTGGTAATGGCGTCCAAACGCCATCTATTAAAGTGAAAAGTGTACAGTATACTCTGCCATTTCATCATGGAAAGACTAACAAACGAGCAAAGATTGCAAATCGCTGAAATTTATTATCACAATTCATGCTCTGTGACAAATGTGCATCGTTTGATACGACCATTTTATGGTCATCATAATCGACCTGCTGAATCAGCAATTTGTGCTGTTATCTCCAAATTTCGCACCAAATTTACTTTGTCGGACATAAACCATCGACTCGCATGCGCAGAGTGCGTACCGAAGAAAATATTGCAGCCGTAGCGACCAGTGTTAATGACGATCGTGAAATGTTAATTCGTCGCCGTTCTCAGCGATTGGTCATGTGTTACTCAACCAGAAAGAAAATTTTACACGTCGATTTGGGTTCGAAAGCCTACAAAATTCTACTCACACAAGAATAGAATCCGTGTAACCTAATACAACGCCTATTTTTTGTGAATGGGCCTTACAAAAGCTCAATGAAAATTCGCTATTTTATTGAAAATAAATAAGCAAAACTGTCGCATCTGGAGTGATGAACAGCCACATGCCATACATGAACTACCGATGCATCCCGCAAAAACGACAGTCTGATGTGGTTTATGGGCTGGTGGCATCATCGGTCCCTTTTTCTTCAAAGACCACCGTGGAAGAAACGTTACCTTCAACTGCGAACGATATCGAGCCATGATACGCGATTTGTTTTGCCCCAATTGGTTGAGTTGAACTTGGTTGACATGTGGTTTCATCAGGACGGTGCAACATGCCACATTGTTCGTGAAACCATGGATATGTTGAGGGATGAATTTGGTGAGCAGCTTATTTCTCGATTTGACCCCCGAGATCTTGCGACTTAACGCCTCTTGATTATTTCTTGAGGGGTTATTTCAAGTCGTTAGTCTTTGTGGATAGGCCGAACACTATTGAAGCCTTACAGGATAACATAACACGCGTTATTCATGGAATACAGGCCGAAATGCTTAAAAAAGTGATGAAAAATTGGATCTTCCGAATGGACATTTGAGACGAAGCCGCGGACAACATTTACCTGAAATTATCTTTAAAAATTAAATGGCAAAGACCAATTTATCGATTCCAATAAAAATTTTAATATATGATGCAAATTTGAGTGTTTTATTCGATTTAAAACAAAAACTACGATTAAAAAATCACCCTTTAAATTGAAGTATATGATCCCAAAATAAAAACTGAATATTGAAAATTTTGGAATTCAAGTTATTAGAAATCAGAAACTAATCTTGTGGATTTCTTTAGAGACCGACAGATGTTTCAATATTCCTCTGTATAAATTCAAACGCCCACATTCTTTCCAAAAGAATCTATACATTAATATTCAAAAAAGATGTTGTTTAAGAAAGAACATAAATAAAAGAAAGTTGAATTTTCCAAGTTGACTACTAATTTGTACCAAAAACTAAGCTGTTTTCTGACCATTACCAACCATTATTAAAAACCCAGTGCCCCTACCTCGATACTGCTGCGATCAACAAAATGTGTACGCAACTAAACCGACTAGACAAATGAATAAACAGCTCATTTCGATTCCACTCAAGACATGGAGGATAATTTACACGTTCTACGCAAACGAATGAAAGAAGTCTGTTTATATTGACTTCTTCGCATTACGAAAGAGGCACACAGAAAAAAAAAAAACAAAACTCCAATAGAATGGCCAAGAACCAAATCGAATTGAAATGGTGGCATTTAAAAAGTCGCACCACAAAAGAGAAAAAGAACGCTTAAAGCAGAACATCTCAATGTCTGTCCATATGTCTGTCAACCATTTCATTCTAAAGTCGTAACACGCTCTACAAACATTGATCATCATCTGGCCAAGATGGGAGGGGAGTATAAGAAATTCTTTTAGTTTAGTTGTTGGTTTTTTTTTTTGCTTATAATGATGCCAATAGCTAAATGGGGCTAAAGAGTTATAAACGTAAAGCGAATGTAACTGAATAATGGAATAGTTCAGAGACATTGAAGAAGGAGTACAGAAACAA
Source organism: Philornis downsi (assembly GCA_019455685.1). Taxonomy (NCBI): domain Eukaryota; kingdom Metazoa; phylum Arthropoda; class Insecta; order Diptera; family Muscidae; genus Philornis; species Philornis downsi. Next base: position 416,803 of record JAHXMU010000012.1, read on the forward strand.
TGTAATGTTGGAATAATCAATATATAAACACCTAATAAAGAAACTCACATAATCTCTAGATGTGATATAGAAGATGTATCGAACATATTTAAGGCCAGTATTTAGTTCTGCTCCCGCCAGGCGAAATGAAATAACCACACCTTCTGATGGTCACGAGTTTTTTAGTATTTCTGCTTTTTTGATGCGAAGAAAAGCCTGACTGTATAAATAACTGTCATAATTTGCGATTGTTATTATAATAATTTAGCAGAGAACAGAATTTCCCCAACACTTCACGACTTCCGATTTACGGGCAAATATTCCCTGATAATGCCTTCGGACATCCGCCTAATGGTGGCTCAAATGAGAAGGCGACTAATTTGACAAACCTAAAGGGAGTACTAACACCGATGTATCCTAATCAATTACCTACTTGATTAGGATACATCGGTATTAGTATTATATACCTATATATATATTTATCAGTTATTGAAACTCAACTCATAGTAGTCCCTGGCAGCCTCAATCAATTTCACGCTATTGCAGCAATCAAACGGCTAATGACAGCGGGCTCATTTTTTGACAAGCGTTAGGCGGTTACGTTATTTACAAAGCTGCGGAAGCAAATCGTTTTAAGTCGCAGGTAAAACAAGTTGTCGAAATGTAACCAAAACCCAACAATGCTAATGCTTTGTATTTGGCTGGAAAATCATAGCCAGCCATTATTAACGAGCAGCGACACTTGCATGTGAGCAATACTCGTATATTTCTGCAGCCGACTATCACACATTAGAGTGATACTACCAGTATCAAACAATGCTATAAATATGGACATCCAAAAACACCAATACCGCCGGCAATGGTTTCAAAGGTGAAAGTCAAAATGCAACGTAATCCACGACAAAACACAGCTCAATTGGCGAAAAATTTAAATGTGTCTGCTGGTAGACATATTAAAAAATTAACTGCGATTGAAGCCCTACAAAATACAAACTGTGCAAGATTGAATACCAGGCCAATAGGCAGTTCGCTTAGGAAGAGCAAAAGCGTTAAAACGCTTGCACGCTAATAGAGAGCTCAAAAATTCGGCGTTTTCTGATGAAAGAATGTTCATGCTTTACCGATATGTAAGCAAACCAAACAATCGCGTCTGGTTAGAGAGCAAATCAAAAGAAAATTTAGAGCAGTGAGTTACTTTGTGAAAGTGAACGCCTGCAACTGCCACGGGGGCTCATCACTCGTTTTCAACGAATAGAACAAATCTACCAACTGTCGTGGTGTCAGTCGTTTGCCCGTTGCTTATAAAATGCTATCGTGTGTGGTATGTGAAACACTGAAGTCTATTCCACGTGACCTAATTGGATCTTATGAGTGTGGCTTTACATCTGGTAAATCGACGATTGGCCAGATATTCCTACTGCCACAAGTTTGTAGAAGACTCAAGATTCCTATCATCTTTTTGTTGTCCATAAAGCCGCTCTATTAACCGAGTTTAATCTTCCTGCAAAGCTTTTATAGATTGACACTGAGTAACATTTTACTGAACCATTTTATGTCAAACGAGGCTTCAGATACGGAGATATCCTATCGTGCTACCTGCTCAACATAAATTTGCAGATGAATACGAAGAAGGTTGTAGTAAACATTGCTACGAAATCCCTATATCATTTACGTACTCTGATGTTATAAACATTATTAACCAAAAATTTGGAGATGGTACTGCAGCCTTCCCAATCATTGAGTAGAAGTCAGAAAAAGTGTCTGGCCGTAAAGGAGGACTAACTCAAATTACTTTTTTTTTGGCGGACGAACAGTCTATTTGCTGCCTCTGCCAGTTCGATACAGCAGAAACTGTGTGATACCATGACCCAGTTTCGCTTTCCTGCGAGGTCTGTACGTATTTGTGGAATAGCACTGACTGACTTGAAGTTTTCAGTAAAGAAGGGATATTATCTTAGTGGGCCTTTTTACACCACGATGAAGTTTCGTATGACCTTCTTACGTACTCTTCGATGCAATTGTAATGGAAGCTGTACTAAATTCGATTGGTACCATATTCAATAAATACCGTATGTTGGTTGATGTAGACGTCATTGACCACAAACTGTGAAATAGTACTGCAGTCCTCTCAATCGCTGAGAAGGAGACAACAAAGGCGATTATGGCCGTAAACAAAAACAAAGCCTAATTATTTTTTCCGGTAAGCAAACAGTCTATTCTTTTGTTGTGCCGGATGGACGTCAACATCTATTTCTTGGCAGTTGCGGATTTCATCTCTCTTTTCCCCACCTTCAATAAAATAATGATTTAAAGAGGAAGGAGTGAGCTAAATTGGACCTTTTTTCAGCAAACAAACAATCGGGAACTATGTATTTGGAACGGTGGTCGCGCCGCCATTAAAACTAAAGATGCCAGTCTGAATATTAGGAGAAAAATATAGCTTGCACTCAAACGCTACTGTGAGCACAAACAAAAAACAGATTCCATTGTAAATCTTGAACGGTGTTTGCCTTAAACTCTTTTAAGGATTTAAGGATCACCAAAAATAATTGGAAAGACAAACACCTTAGAGAAAAATATTTGATTTCACTTTCAATTCACAAGTGCAGATTTAATCTGAAGTTAATATGGCATCCAGAAACATTTCCTAACCCTTAAAGACGAATACCAAAGAAAATAGAGACAATTGAGAGGACTTTATTGAAAGATCTGATATGTAATATGTCTGTATAATTCTTTTAAAAAGAGGGACGAGAAAAAGGCTTGGGAAATGCCAGCATGATTTAACATAAATGAACCAACAAACGGGGTAAAGGAAATATTCCCGCAGTTTGTGAGCTTGTGCGCCTTCAAGTTTTAGACTTACTGAAACGAATTTACCCTCCAAAGATGATGATTAATAGAGTTATCGATTAGCCGAGGTATTCGCTAATCATTTCAATGTGAACTTTCCTCAAAAAGATTAGGGTAGTATCGGCGGCCGAATTATTATTCGGCTACGCGAAATATTCGTCAGACATAACATGATGACCGATTTTAATCCAACTGTATCAGATTTTAGTTCTGTCTGTTTAGCTGTTCTTTTTCGAGAAAAACACACCGAAAAATATGTGGATCCATCATTGTTAACGAAAGATATCAATGTCGTATAAATCATGAGATGTATGTCGGCATCAACTTGATCAAAGGTATTGGTCGAGTCATATTATACGGATGGTAGAAAATGTTCCGCCATGAAAAGCCTTCGATAATGATGGCAACCGAAATACCGTTGGAAAGTACATGTTTCTAAAATACCGTTAAATCGTGTTAAGAGAATGAAGCCCGTGCAATTCTTTTGTACGGCGCTAAATAGACAAATATTTCTATCTACAGGGTTGCTCATATTCGACGGACCCATGTTTTTAAAAAAAAAATCAAAGAAAAAAATAAAAATTTGGCGGTTGGCAATCTTATTCATTTAATTTGTTCCAAGTAGATTTGTTTACATCAATTTTTGAATATGATATCTCTCAAATGGCCGCCTCTGGCGTTGATGGCGTATTGTGCCCTTTTTGCAGCATTTTCCATCGTTTTCGCCAACATTTCGGCCGGAATAGCGGCTATTTCTTCACGAATGTTGTCCTTGAGCTCTTCTACGGTCCTTGGCTTGTTAACGTAAACCTTTGACTTCAAATGTCCCCACAAGAAGAAGTCAGCGGGCGTCAAATCGGGCGAACGCGGTGGCCAGTCCAAATCACCACTTTTCGACATCAAACGGCCCGGAAACAAATTCTTCAGAAAATCGATTGTTATGCGACTTGTGTGCGGTGGAGCGCCGTCTTGTTGAAACCAGAACTGCCTCATACGCTTTCGACGAATAATTGGCATCACAAAATTGGTCATCATGTCGCGATAACGCTCCTGGTTGATGGTAACAGCATGGCCATTTTCGTTTTGGAAGAAAAACGGCCCAATGACCGTTTTCGCACTAACGCTGCACCAAACTGTGACTTTTTCGTCATGAAGAGGCAATTCTTGAATCTCCTGAGGATTTTCAGTGGCGTAAATACGGCAATTTTGCTTATTTACGGTCCCATTCAATGTGAAATGGGCTTCATCGGACATGATAATTTTGTTCCAAAATTGCTCGTCATCATCGGCCATTTCGATGACTCGTTGGGCCCATTCCAATCGACGAGGCTTGTCCGCATGCAACAATCTTTGCGTCAATTGAATTTTGTACGGGAACAAATGCAAATCAACGCGAATAATCCGTTGTAAAGTGGACCGAGCCATGCCCAACTGCTGAGAACGGCGTTTTTGGGATGTTCTTGGGGACCTCTCAACACTGGCTCGTACGGCAGCGATATTCTCGGCCGATCGCCTTGGTCGACTTTTATTTGGCCTCTTCGGATTAGAAAGAGCCTCACCAGTCGAAAAGTTTTCGTATAAACGCTTAATGGTGTTCTTAGAAGGCGCACTTCTCACATTTTTTAATATTTTGAAAACACGTTGAGTTTTCACAATTGACTTCTTCTGTTGAATGTAAATTTCAACTATTTCAGAGCGCTCGCGTGGCGTGTATTGTTCCATGGTAAAAATCTGCTTGGACTGACGCTTCAAACGCGGTATATCATTAAGCGATCTGACATCTCTGTCAAAAGTTATGGCGTTGCCAGATGGGTCCGTCGAATATGGGCAACCCTGTATATGAATAAGTAAGTAACAGTTATAATAATACCGATACTCTTCTCATTGTATTAAATCTCAAATCATTAATGCTCTCCTCATTCTATAAATAGAAACAAGTGAAATAAGTACCAAATTTCCAAAGCTCGTTCACCATTATCATTTTATTTATTTTCAAAATTTGCCAATATCAATACAACCTATTAATCCACTTTTAAGGCATTAAATATTCCTAACGCTTCCTCATTAGGTATTTATTTCAGCCTTAAATAAATTAATGCGACTCTACAATACACATTACTAACTTGTGCTAATCTAAGTTGATTAGAATGCCAAACAAGGCGTTATCTTTTGCCACAAACAACCTGTAACAAGGTGTAACAAAAACAATAACCATTACAACAAATGAAGTTGTCTTCAGCTATATCATCTTCTTCATCATCATCATCATCATCATTTTTATCATCGTCATCAACAATTGAAGCAAAATTTGAACTTTACTGAAATATAAAACATCCCACCCCCAAACAAACTGACAAAGTCCCACAAACAATCGGTTCAAGATGTACTAGATAGTGCTCGAAGTATGAGTATGCAAAGTGAATCGTAAAGTATCTGTAGGATTTAACATCTGAAGTATTTCAACTAAAGTCGATCCCTCTATTTGTCCAATGCAAATGAAAGAACTAATCATGGTGATGGCGGTGATGGTGGTGCTAGTGGCGGCGGCTACATATAATGGCTTTGGATGACAACTCTTGTGTGTGTCTTTCTCTCCCTGCCTGTCTCTCGTCATGTCTATGTAGCCATCCAATTTGGTATCCGTAACTTGGTGCGTCTGTCTACGATTGTTTGCCGTAAGAATGCTGTCACACCTGAAAGGTACGAAGAATTTGCATTTATGTGAATTGAAGATTTCTAGTCTGGACAATTATTCTCATCCACAATTTGGTTTGGTTTAAATAGTTTACTAATCTCATTGGTTTGCTAACATCTCTACCGTCCATCTTTCTTTCTATAGTACTTAGAAAAGATCTCGTAACTGCAACAATGTGAATAGCAATTTTATTGATTTGCCTGTGACAAAGGAGAAACAAAGGATAACGTAAGCGCTTAGGGTTGACTTGAGCATTGTCTATGGGTGAAATAAAATTACTTTCAATAAAGTTGTGTTCCGTATTGCAAGAAAATTGTTAGCGATTAAACTCCAGTAATATGTAAATGTTTTCTTCGGTATTTTCATGATAATTTAAATTTAAGATGAGCGGCTTATCAGGCCACTGCATCCGATCCTAGTATTGGGGCTGCCAACGACCACTAGGCTGGTGAGTTGAGTTTCAGTAACAGAAGATACCTACTGGTGTAAGACGCATCGGTGCCATTTAGGTTTCTAAACTAATTGCCTTCTCATCAAACGGATATCTGATGACATTACCAGGGAATACTTGCCCGAAGGTCGGAAGTCGTGAGTTGCTTTGGAAATTCTGCAGAGGGATCTGGTTACTCCCAAGTGAATAACAATCAGAGAGTCCAAATTTGAAATGTCCCCATACCCACCACCAGGCTTTTTAAATACTATCGAAACTTGGTGTGACAAATTGGAGGAGAAGCGCAGAAAATTGAAGCGCTTGGAATTATCTTCTATGGGTGGCGTACGTATAATAGATAAGTATAGGCTGATTTCTTTATCGTAGTTTTTTTTTAAATTGAATTAAACACTCAAATTTGCATCATATATTAAAATATTCTATTGGAATCGATAAATTGGTCATTGCCATTTAATTTTTAAAGGTAATTTCATGTAAATGTTGTCCGCGGCTCCATCTCAAAATGTCCATTCGGAAGGTCTAATTTTTCGTCAGTTTTTCGAGCATTTCGGCCTATATTCCACGAATAACGCGTGTTATGTTATCCTGTAAGGCTTCAATAGTGGTCGGCTTATCCACATAGACTAACGACCTGAAATAACCCCACAAGAAAAAATCAAGAGGCGTTATAAATGGCAAGATCTTGGGGCCAACTCACAGGGCCAAATCGAAAGATAAGCTGCTCACAAATTCATCCCTCAATATATCCATTGTTTCACGAGCAGTGTGACCATTTTGCAGTGATGAAACCACATGTCAACCAAGTTCGACTCAGCCTATTGGGGCACAAAAAATTGTTTCTGGTTGAGTAACACATGACTAATCGCTGAGAACGGCAACGAATTGACATTTTACGATCGTTATTAACACTGGTCGCTACGGCTGCAATATTTTCTTCGGTATGCACTCTGCGCATGCGATTCGATGGTTTTATGTCAAAGTAAATTTAGTGCGAAATTTGGAGATAACAGCACAAATTGCTGATTCAGCAGGTCGATTATGACGACCATAAAATAGCCGTATCAAATGATGCACATTTGTCACAGAGCACGAATTTTGATAATAAATTTCAACGATTTGCAATCGTTGCTCGTTTGTTAGCCTTTTCATGATGAAATGACAGAGTCTACTGTACACTTTTCACTTTGACAGATGACGTTTAGACGCCATTAGCAACCAGTGCTGCCAACCTGAAAAACTTAAATCTTTAAAAATCACCCTATATGTCTATTCCAGTTGCCACCTAAGAAGAAGAATAAGTATAGGTAAATGTTACCGACTGAGGCTCGATGGTTAGTACACTTGACTACCGGTCGCAAGATGGCGGGTTCAACCTTAATCATTATCTGATCGCCGATCACCTCTGTACGTCTAACGACTATTTCGAATGGTCGAATAATCGACGGTCTGGGTCTTGACTGTGGCGACAATAGTTAGGCAGTGGTCAGAACATGTAGGTATGGATGCTGCTGTCGGTAAGACCAACAAGATGCTCTTACGGGGTAGAATGTCTCATAAACCATCATTGTTGGTTGAAACTGAAATCGCGGAGAAAATGTTTGTACTCGAATGTGGAGTTGCATTGCAACTAGCATAATCAATTTGGTATCTTCGGCTGGAAGAAAGGGTTGACCGTTGCGCCTTGCTCCTATTTCGAGATAATCCAAGTTAACTTGGATATCCCAGAGGGACTCAGGTAATCGCATTGTAATATGTTCAGTGTGATTAGCACACCGTGGGTAAGGTCTTCACGGCGAGACTTATGTAAAACCCGCGTGGAATCTTACTCACTACAGTATATTGGAATGTTCGGAAAGTTCTTTCGGTTAATTCGTTAGTTTACCATACGTCACTTCTCATGACGTAGAGTTCCTTCAAACATTATCATAACTTCCTCTCACCCCTTCTCTAAACTGTGTTCTCGTTCTGGTTGTGAGTGGTTATAGCGTTTAAAAAAAAAGGTTTTAAAAAGTGGAAAAAATGAGCGAAAAAGAGCATTTTAGGCATATTATGCTGTATTATTTCCGAAAAGGAAAAACGGCTGCTAAAGCCAGTCGAAAAATAAAGTCTGTTTATGAAAAAAAACGGACGGAGAGAGAGAGAGCTGAAATAATTAAACAATCAGTCTCAACCGTTCACAGGGTCATAAAAGACCTCGGATTTGTGAGCAACCCCGATATGTGGGTACCTCATATTGCCTCATCGATGCCTCACACCGCCTTGCGGACCCGCCAGAAACTGTCGGAGCTTGGGTGGGAGGCTGTACCCACTGTATTCCCCAAATTTCGCCCCGTTCGACTAACACCTATTTTTCAGTCTAAGCAACCACTTGACGGATTTGAATTTCCATAACGACGAGAAAGTGATCGCTTTTTTATACGAGAGAGGAATTAAAAAGCTCCTAGAGAGATGGGAAGAAGTTATTAAAAAGAGGAGAGATTATACATATAATAGATCAAAATAATTGTTTTCTTGTACATAAATTTGTAAACAAATTTATTTTAAAAACCGAACGAACTCTGCGGACCACCCGATACTACTCGTATAGTTAGAAAATAATGTAAATAAATATCGAACAAGTCGGAATCGTCGCTTATGAACCATGTTCAGAGTAATATATTTTTTTATTTTTTTTTAATTATTACAGGGCGTCCGTTGGGAAGATATACTACTTTGTTTGTTTATAGTTTTTGATTAAATGAAAGAGAATGGATGTTATATTTTTTAATTGTCGGCAATTATGTATGGAATACAATATCAGATAAATGTCCGCCTCTGTTAATCTCACAAATGCGATCCGTTTTGAGTACATTTTTCATTAAATTCTCACATATTTCACACGGTATTGCATTAATTTCATTGCGAATATTTTATTTGAGTTGCTCAAGCGTTTCTGGTTTGTTTGCATAAACCTTGTTTTTCAGATATGCCCACCAAAAGAAGTCCGGAGCAGTCAAATCAGGCTACGGTGGAGGCCAGTCAACATCACCATTTCTTGAAATAACTTGTTGTGGAAAGAGGTATCGCAGTAATTCCATTGTAATCCTGGCTGTATGCGATCTGGCACCGACTTGTTGATATCACATGTTAATCAAGCCCAAAGCATGCAGTTGTGGCGTTAAAAAGTTTTCAATCATATCACGATATCGATCCTCATTGACATTTACCGTTACACCGTAAGGTCCAATGATTGCTCCTGACCAAATTGCACACCAGACTGTCACTTTTAATGGATGCAAAGGTGACTGATGAATAATTTGAGGGTTTTCCATTGCCCAGTACCGACTATTCTGTTTATTCACATATCCATTCAAATGAAAATGTGCCTCGTCACTCATTATGTTTTTTTCATGAAAATCGGGCTTGTTATAGGCGAGCTGTAACATCCTATTGGCATATGTACGGCGGCGTAAATGGTCTTGTGGAAGAAGCTCTTGTGTCAACTGAATCTTAAATGGAAACAAATGCGAATCCTTGTGCAAAATTGTGGCCAAAGTTGTTCTTTGAAGACCAAGCTCCAGAGTACGGCATCGAATTGAGGTTGATGGATTGTTTTGAACACTTTCTTGAGCAGCAGTAATCAGCCGATCTTATGTACGTTGTGGTACATACTTGGCCCTATCAGCTACAGACCCTTTTTCTTTGAAATCATTCACTACACGATAAATAGGGCGTCTTGTTGGCACGTTGTTTCTCTCAAAAATTTCACGTAACTTTCTCATCGTCACAGTAATCGATGATTAATTTTGATCAAATGTTTTAACGAATAAATCACGTTGATTTATCGAATATTTTTCCATAATAAATTTGCCACGTCTCTACTTCACTACTGACAAATATGAACTGTCAGGACTTATGTTTACAAAAATGGCGGCGAAACAAAGTAGTATACTTTTCCGACACCCTATATATATTTAAAAATTTTAAAGAATATTTTGCAACACTGAAAATGTTCATTATTATAATGAACATTCTCATTTTATTCGTTGTTTAAAATTTATTTACTGTAATGTATGAATTTGTAATTATGATCAAGAATGTTGATGCATATTGCTGGTGAAATCTTTTAGCAGGTATTCTAATTGTTTAATTTACAAATCTAACAAAGCAACAAGCAGCTGAACATTTAGCAATCATCACCTATGGATGTATTTCTCTTCGCTCCCGGACATCTACCCGTTGCCAGTTGTTCGCTTTTGCCGACCTTCTTTCGAGTCTGTCCCAGTCCTAATTCGGATTGGGCCGTCATGGACGAACAGCTACAATGAGCAACCACGAGTGACCTGGCTAGGCACTGTAGATGCAACATCACTATTTGCTATATGCCACAAAATGTTGACTGCTATTTTATTGTTACGCACTTTTCGTTATTCTTATGGGTTGTTCGTTTCAACAATCAACTACAGTGTTGCCCCTCTAAGCCATTGTCATTGCCATTGTTGCCAGTTTTTGTAGCATCCACATACGAGTATGCAAACACTTTGTCAAGATGCAACAACGATATGTAAATTTTGCGCATGCGGAAATGTATTCGTTCGGCAAAGTGTTGGTTGTTGTTGCTAAGAAACTTCTCCATTCATGGAACAGTCTGTCGTTCGGACACTTAAGTCCGATATTTGTTTTGACGATTTAGGTTTGTGGTAGTCAGTGTTGGTTTCTTGTTGACGCTGTTGTTCTGCGTTTGCGCCATGGTACAGCCGTTGGTTGCACTTGTTGCACAAACAAGTGCAGCTGGCTAACCGTGTTGGAGTGGAGCTGTAAAACTTAATATTATGTTTATAAACACAACAGCTCAAGAGAAAACAAACCCGTGGCGATGAATGGATGGATGGATGAAATGCCAAGAAATGGTAAAAAAATCAGATGAAGGTGTTAAAACATTCAGAACGATAATACAAATTTCCTTAACACTTCTTGCGGTTGTAACAAATGGCGAAAATTTATGGCCACACACGGACTACCCGTAAAAGAGGCGTTAATGAAGCACTTTTCTTTTGTGAACAGAGTTAATGTTGGCACAGACCGTTGTGTTGAGATCACAGGACGAAACATTGTAGCATTTAATGGGTTCTCTGGTATTCAGTTGAAAGTACCGTGATACTGCTTTTACAGGATAATTTGATTTGGCCAACATTATGACATAAAAGTAAAAAAATCAGAAATCATAAAACAAAGTTGTAGACAGTTTCATTAATAATTTCCATTCTGTTCATTTGTTCTCATTTACTTTATTTGTAATTAATCATATAAAGAAAATAAACCAGGAACTGTAACAGTTATAGTTTTTTATTGGAAAAAAACTTTTCTTGAAGAGTTATTTGTAATGTTTATTATATCTTTTGGAAAATAATTATTATTTTAATTTTTTTTTAATATTTCTCGAAAAAATAAACATTTTTTATATTTTTAAAATTCAAATCAATGAACAAGTCGGTCCAAGACTTAAAATTTTTCCTATGGAAAAGTTGTATAAAGTTGTATATAGGGAGAAAGAGAGAGAGAGAGACAAAGGGAACGAGAAAGAGAGATAGAGAAAGAGTAAGATCGAGATAGATGGGAGGAGAGAGAGAAAAAGTGAGATCGAGATAGTGGGAGAGAGAGAGAGAGAGAAAACTGTAACTGTTACAGTTTTAATTGGAAAAAAACCTTCCTTGAAGAGTTATTTGTAATGTTTATTGTATCGTTTGGAAATGACTATTATTATACAGGGTGACGCAATAGAACGTGCATATTTAAAAAACAGATTAAAAAATAAATACAAAAGGTATGGTTAAAATAAATCTAAGGCATTGTAGAGTAATAAATGGAGTTTATTTTTTTAAAATAACATCATCCAAATGGTGACCCTGTCTACGACGGCACTCCTCTAACCGCAAACGAAAATTATTGAAAACTTTCTTCAGGAATACTGGTGTAATGGCTGCCATTTCACCACGGATATTGTCCTTGAGCTGAACGATGTTTCTTGGATTATTATTGTAGACTTTGTGTTTGAGGTATCCCCACAAAAAAGTCAAGAGGCGTCAAGTCTGGACTACGTGGAGGCCATGGAATATCACTTCTTTTCGAAATCAGTCTGCCAGGGAACATCTGCTTCACCACCGTCATGGAGTCATTTGATGTATGACAGGTAGCTCCATCTTTTGTTGGAACCAAGTTCTGGAATTCACTATTCTTGAACTTTCAATTTCTGGAGCCAAAAATCCGTCCAACATCTCAACATAGAAATGAGCCTCGTCAGAGAAAAGGATATTGTCAAAATTGGCAAATCGGTTAAGCATTTCATTAGCAAATGCGAGCCTTGCTATGAAGTCAGACTCTTTCAATTCTTGTGTTAATTGTAGCTTATATGGATGCAGTTTAAGATCCAATGTTAAAATTCGTTGCAAACTTCGTCGCGATAATTGTAAGACAGAAGATCTCTTGCGAGTCGACATTTGTGGATTTCCTCGTACTGACTCCATAACTCTCTCAACATTGTCTTCGGTCCCAGATGTTCTTGGGCGACCATTTGCTTGTGGTTTAAATGTTGAACCGGTCTCTTCAAAACGCTTTACCCATATTTTAATTAAATAACCACTCGGAGCTTAACTAATTCGCCGTAGTCCATATTCAGCACAATGTAGTCGCCTAGTAGCAATATATGAACGAGAGTTCTCGTAAAATGCGCGCACGCAAAAAGCGCGACGCTTCTCGTCGAAGTGATTCATAGCGACTAAAACTCCATGAGCCCGCCAACCCAACGATGTAGGCGCCCCCTCCCGCGCCCGTTCTACCCCGCAAAAAAAGATGATGCAATATGCACGTTCTATTGCGCCACCCTGTATGTAATATTTTCCGAAAAAAAAACATTTTTTTTTATATTTTTAAAATTCAAATCAATGAAAATTGAAAAGTTAATAAAGTTGTATAGAGGGAAAGAGAGAGGGGGAGAGAGAGTGAGAGAGATGGAAAACTGTAACAGTTATAGTTTTTATTGGAAAACGCCTTTCTTGAAAAGATATTTTTGTAGTATTTCTCGAGAAAGAAACCATTTTTTTGCTATATTTTTAAAATTCAAATCAATGAAACAAGTTGGTGCAGGACTTAAAAGGGAGGGACAGATACGATAATGATTTCTCATTTACTTAATTTGCAGTTAGTCACATAAAGATAATAAACCGGGAACTGTTATTGGAAAAAATCTTCCATGAAGAGTTATTTGTGATGTTTATTATATCGCTTCGAAAATAATTATTATATTTGATTTTTACTACATTTCCCCGAAAATAACAAATATTTATTACATTTTTAAAATTCGTATCGAAGATACAAATTGCAAAAAAAAATTTTCATGGAACTTCTTCAAACTTGGCACAGCCTAATAGTTTTCCAGATCATAGCCGGGAATTGTAAATGGGCTTTACCGACAAACTCCTTCTAGTACTTTCCATACAAATTTATCGATTTTCCGGTATTCAACTTCCTACCTGTAACTCCTCATCTGTAACATGTGGCTGTTCAAATTTTTGCCCCTTGCGTTATAACATAATTCCTGGTAAAATTTTAAAAAATCGACCGGTTAACTACCCTTCAATTCACATGGCATAAAGATTCACATACAAAATGACCATTTTAGATTCTTAGACTCATACTTATTTTACGTAGTTGAACTGACTTTAGTCAAATTTTGAATACGTCCATCATTTATTGTGAGTGAAAATGGAGCACATTGCCATGCCCATTCTGGTACCTCCCATTGAAATTTAACAAATGTTCGCAATTCAATCATTTCCAATCATTTCTCTAAAATTTCTAAATAATAGACTGTATTAATCTATATTTTTGGGTATCACATTGCTTTGTAGCTCTCTATAAAACTAGGAAAAACCGATCGAGTAACTCCTCTTCTGGTACCTCCATAACAAATGACTGACTTAATCAACACATTCTTACTTCTACGGTGACCGACCGTAGCGCGATGGTTAGTACACGCGACTATCGTTCAACCCCGCATACAGCCATCTATTATTATTAGGTGCCCAACTAATAACTAAGTGTTAGTCGATTCTGCTATAACCTAAACGTCATTAGCCAAGCTTAGGCTTATGGTAAACATACCGTCGCGATACAATAGTGATTTTCTTTTGACGTAATATTCTTTTGGTTTTGTGAATATGTATGATTTTGTGCCAAATAATCGTAATATGCGGGAAGTATTGATTTTCTTCTTTCAATCGAAGAAAACGGCTGCTGAAGCTTATCGACAGCTTCAAAGCTTTTGCGAAGATGCTGTTTTAAGTGAAACAACCAATCGAGATTGGTACTATCGCTTTAAAGACGGTGATTTTGATGTTGACGACCATTCGCGTGAAGGCAGACGAAAAACCTTCGAAGACACTGAACAGAAGGCATTACTTGATGTGGATTCGTGTCAAATTCAGGTAGAGTTTGCTTCAGTATTAGGAGTTACCCGTCAAGCTATTTCCAAGCGATTGCATGCGTTGGGGATGATTCAAAAGCAAGGAACTTGGGTTCCTTATGAAATAAAGCCTAATACTTGATAATACTAATACTTGGATGTGTCTGATGATCACTTCGAATAGTCGAGTAATCGACAAATCTTGTAAATAATTTTCAAACTGTTACGTTCAAAATCGTCGTTAAACTTGAGTGAAAGCATGTAAGCCCATTGAATGTGAGAATCTCTCCCATATTTCATTCATGAGAGGTAAGGAGATTTGTTTTTTATTCTTATCTCAACATCTTTCAGTGAGTCGTATTAACTCGATCAAATTTGACACATATCTTGCTTTTGATGCGCTAAGTCCTAAAGATAAAAATAGGTGATATCGGCATGCCCATTCTGAGACCTCCCATACAAATTGGCTAATTTACCGAAATTTAATTTTCCACTGTAATCCACAATTTCTAGCCTGAAGTTAATTGAATTCTTGTCATTTGTGTTGCTTTACAATGCTATATAAAATGTGAAAAAATCGTTCGATTAACCACGCCCTTTTTGGTAACTCTAATACAAATTACTATATTTAACTTATATATTCATAGATGCATAATATATTGCCGTATACTAAATAATAATTGAGCACACATCATCAGTTCTGCGAATGAAATTAAACTGAACTGGCACGCCCCTTATGGTACCACATATACAAATTGTTGGACTTATCAAACATCGAGTATTTTAATAGCTTCACCTGAAAGAATAAGATTTAGTAAGAACAAAGTAATTTACCACGCCTTTTTTGGGTATACCAACAACGTAAAAGGGCGCTGGATGAAGGATGTAAAACAACTCAACTGACTGAAATTTTTGTACTGATTTTACATATTTTTTAATAAATTCGTTTCATATGCAGTGAAAAGTCAGACATAGTTTGTCTGCAGTCAGGAATATAAAAGTTTCTTTTTTGAAGCAATTTCCATTTAATCGAATAAATAAATTTTTTTCTCAGTCAATAACATTTTGATGTAATAGGAGAAGAAATAAGCAGAAGTAATTAATTTTTTTGTTGGGAAATCAACCAAATACCAGGGAGTTTTGTTTACTGTTTATTCTTTATATCGTAGAGGTCACTAATTTGAAATTTTCATTTTTGTGTTCTCTTGCAGATTTGTATTATCTTGACCTCTTTTGGTAAGTACAGAGTTATTTAGTTTTATGTAAAAATAATTTTATATATTTTATGGACATGTGAAACATTTCGAAGTGTATATTTCGAAATTTATTGCTGGTTTATTTCTACACCATTTGTTGAGCTCATAACTAACAATCAAACCCAATTACCACCGCATCTAATGAATGGGATATGAGAGAGCTGCTCATATTTATAGGCAGCCCTATTTTTAAAATCAAATCTAAATGTCATTGTCAACTATATAACTTGTGCCGTCAACACACTGAGGTGATCATAAGGGCGACGGCTACGTGTGTTACCTAATGTGGCACAATTAAAACAATAGGTTTCTTTTTTTTTAATTAACATTTGGTATTTCGATTGTGCCCCCCCCCTATTAGCATAACAGGTGATTTGGTTTTCAACGTAATCATCCTCAACTTAACTCAAAAAACGGCCATGTTTTTCATTGCATCAATACAAACTTTCTAAAATAATCATAAAGAGATATTTTAAAATTTTATCCATAAATTTTTGTCTATTTCCTTATGTTACGTAACGTAAATGTGACATCACAAACTGAAGGAAATGTTGAAAATTGCCTTTTGTTTGTCGAACTGGTCACCTGCATTTGCTGACTTGATGCACAGATAACAAATTCAATGTTAGCTTAGTCACATAGACTATAAACCGATTTCATAAAATTTCCAAAATTGCGAAATTTTCCCAAATACATATAATTAAATTTAGTTCAACTACAATCCATTGTTGCATTACGGATTGGGATATGTTCATACCCAGAGTAAATATCATATTATATTAGAGTTCATTTGAAATACTTTTAATAAACTTTTATGCTTATCTTAATTTAATCTAAAGTGATTCTATCATTTCGGTTAGATAAACTTAAACAATCCATTATACGATTATTTGTTTGTTTAAAACCAAGAAAATAATTATTTCAATTAGAAATCATAGAATTTAACAGTGAATAAGTAGATTAGAAATGTACGTACGTATGCACTTTGTTCTTTAGTTCGAATAAATACAGCACGTGGTCATATTACAAAGAACGAAAAAGTTAAATCAGGAAAAGAAAAATTAATTTATTAAGCTATACAGACAACCTGGCATTACGAGAGCTACACTCTGCCAAAACTTCTTTCTTGGAGCTTTGCAAAAGCTAAAATGGTCTAGACCTTGAATAAACATAATGAAAACGTTCTAATACACAGGCCAAACTAAATACGAATAAATGAATGGAAAAATTAGCCAAATAAAAGGATATCAAGTTTTCGGTGCAAAAGTAAAGTTAAATAAAACACGCACAAAGCTATGATTTCGGTAAACTTTTATTTTTTCATTATAATGCTTGGACCCTGCCATTATGAAATACAATGTCGTTTAAATGTCCGCCTCTGGATTGGTTGCAACAGTGGATCGTTTTGAGGCAGTTTTGAAACACTTTTGTGCACATTTCGGTCGGTATCTCGTCTAACCGCATTAAATCGCATGATCTTGGTGGAGAATTGACGTAGTCTAAACGTGAAATTACGCTTTCTGAAAACTTCTTATGCATCAAAACCAAAATCAGTCATGGTGCTTGGCTCGTGGCATTGTCTGGTTGAAACCACATACCTTCCCGTCTTATCGATTATCATACGGCCATAGCGCTCTGGATTGGCGGTAACCATCATTTTCGAAAAAACACGGCCCAATGACACCTCCAGGCCATAATACGCACCAAACAGTCACTTTTTCAGGATGCAATGACTCTGCTACAATAACTTATGGATCCTCCGAGCCCCATATGCAACAATATTGCTTGTTGACGTAACCACCGATTGAGAAATGAGCTTCATCGCTCATGAAAATTTTGTTCCAAAAATCAGCATTGAAAGCCTGTTCTGTGCAAATCCAACTGCAAAGAATACCATAATGAGCCGTAAGATAGGCCCAATTGCTGAGAACGTCATGGAATCGACAAATTCGGATTATCCGCCACCCTTTTACTAACAGATGAGATATTATCGGCAATGCGTACATTGCCGTACAAGCCTGACCACATCTGTAACGTTTCTAGTCTCTTAAAATTTCTATAATCTCGCTAATATCTTGCAGATTCCTGACCACATCTGTAACGCTTCTAGTCTCTTCAAACCTCTTTATAATCTTGGCAATTCCTTACACTGTAGGTCAATTATGACGTGCATAATCACCCCGGAATGCACGAAAAGTGCTTACGTTTGAATCGCCACTTTTGTAGTAAGTTTTAACTATTTTTGCACGTTTCTCGGGTGTTAAACCATCCATATTCGCAAATGGTAAACTTTTCACTAAATAAATAACACTTCAGATGACAGGTATTTCATAGCTGACAGCCTTGCCAGGCCAGCGGTTTTGAAACCACTAAATGGATAACATAACATTTAATCTATTGTTAAAACATTGAGCTTTAAAAATTAAATTATTTTTGAGAAATGTATCCGAACTGTATCCAGAACTATATAAAATCATTGTATAAGTAGTACTGAAAGGTTGTCAAATTGCAACCAGTTGTTCTATGACAACCCAATGTTAAATTCATTGATGTTTCAATCAAATTTGCACAACAACTGGATGAGTTATTGAGTATGTCTACGCCTAACGGACAATTCTGCATGTTGACACAACCAGCGAGTAAGAAATGGGATTCACAGTTGAAGAAAATTTTGTTCGATTGAAAGCCCTTCACTTCTGTAGTAAGTTTTAACTATTTTTTTCCATATTTGTGAATGGCAAACCTTTCACTAAATAGATAACACTTCAGATGACAGGTATTTAATAGCTGACAGCCATGCCAGGCTAAACCATTATTTATTATTGATATTTGGTTATTTACCAAAAATGGGGAAACCCTTTGTTTCTGGTCAGGTGTACCTCGGAGAAGTGATTTTCGTAGATGATTAGATTACCCTTAAGCTGTGATTCTTGGAGCACTCGACCATCGTGTCAATTTATGGTTCAAGTTCAACTAAGCAGTTATATCACATACTTCACTTTTCTATTCTCATTTCATTTCTTATCATACATTTGATTATACCGATTTCTTCATAGTTTGCTTATAAGAAAAACAATGGTGACGTTTTATTTACGATTAAGCTGTTATCGCTATCTTGCAGCTCTATGTGATAATTCCATTCATTGAATACACATGACAAACTTCTCTTCGGAATGTGAGTAAACAATATAAATGTGGCAAAATATAAAATATTGCGGGAGTTGTCGTAAAATGAAATTAATCAATCCTTCCATTTATTTGCCGTCTTACTTCATTTGTCGGTTTGTCCTAATATTCTTCCTCCTTGCTCATTTCATTCACATTAATGAGAACTTTCATTCACGCAAATGATAGGGCAACATTTAAATATTGCTAATTTGTTGGACACTTCAATTGGGCAACATCTTATTAGTAAAGACAGCAAGTTAAGCGAAGAGTGAAACTTATCATTTAGCTACGAGAAGAACTCGCTTAACTTCTCATACAATATTTAGATGGAGGGACAAGTAAAACTCCACTAATAGCGACGTATATTACTATCACTGCGCATGGCAAACGTGTTCTTTCCTACTACATTGTGATGGTGTTATTTCACAATGAGGTTAGGAGAAATAAGTGTAAAATCCACCCAAATGGGAATACCCTCAAATTGGCCCGTTTTTTTTTAACTAAGTCCATCAATTAGAGTGGTTCTTTAAAAAAAAGTAGTAAACCCTTTACATTGGAATTCAGTTGTCAAATGAAATGTCTTGTACTTAGGTTCGAAGACAACAGCAAGTGTGAACTAAGGTTCTGCTGGGACTCACAGATCGACCAGTTTGAACTTCGATAGCGGTTATTAGAGAAAAGGAGACTAAATGGGAATGTTTGCTAGACTTAATTAGTTGGTTTTATTTTATAGTTGAATGCTAGGAAGATGTGATCCTGGTGGTAGCTGTAGAGAAACAAGGCGAACGCTATCGCTAATTTTACACGTGAGACCTCCGTGGACCGCCGAGTTGCCACCTAGGCATAAAAGAATAGGGGTTTTCTATACGTGGTTGTGTAAGTTGGCCCTTAAACCACCAAACATCAAATGATTCATTTATAATAACTCAAAAATTTAATAGATTTAACCGTGGACAAAACAGAATTGAAGGTCCAATTCGTATTTCCATTCATATATAAATTCATATATCACATTCATGTATTAATTAAGAGAATTTTTCTATAAAGAGATTCAGTGCATGTAAGGGCACGTTCGTTCCTACTTGGCTGATTTTGCCTGGTTTTGAATAGAAACTGCCTGAATTTAGCTAGTCGACCTAACAAAGAAGACACAAAAAAGCGGGAAAAAATTATTACTTTCCAACATGACCTCCTTTTAACTCGGCACACTTTTTCCAGCGATATTCAATAGCTTCTATATCCAGTTTATAGTAAGAACTTAAAATAACCATCAGTCGCAAATTCCACCTTTTCATTGTTGGCAAATCTTTTACCACCGAGCTATTTTTTCAAATTTGATAATAGAAAATCGTCCGAAGGGGATAAATCTGTCGAATAAGGTGCGTGATGAAGCAATTTGACCTTTAATTCACTCATTTTGGCCTTCACAATAGTGGATGTGTGAGCAGGAGCAGTGTCTTCATAAAATAACACTTTTTTCGCCAAATGCGGCTTTTTTCCAATAATTTCATCACCTAAAAGCTGCACTAAATTAGCCTAATATTCGTCGTTGATTAGACCGTTTTTTCCTTTCTGAATATAATCAATAAAAATAATCCCATATGCATCCCAAAAAAACAGAAGTCATGATCTTTTTTGCAGATGGAACCGTCTTCGCCATCTTTGGACACGATTCTCCCATTCCAGTCCACTGCTTTGACTGTTCCCTTATCTCAGATGTGAAATGGTGAACCCATGTCTCATCCATGGTTGTAAATCGACGCAAAACTTTGGCTTCATTGCTCTATTGAAAACAAGCACAGCACCCATCTTGCGCACAGCTTTTTCATCTTCACTTTTTAAAATAACTATCATTTCAGCCAGTTCACGCGCTTTCAGCCGATGATCATTCAATACCATTTTGTGGTTTTTCTTAAGCGTGTCTAGCGTGGACACCTCAATTGGTTGACCACTACGGCGTTCATCTTGGCAGCTTGTACGGCCTTGTTTGAACTCTGCTACCCAATTTTTTACATTCGTAAACGAAGGACCACACTTCCCCAGAGTAGAATCTCCCTGGGTTGGTTGGACTGAGATCTTTTAAATCGAAATATTGAATTACATAACGGCATCCAACTTTTTTTTCATGTTTATAGGTACAAACTCACTGAGATCATTTAATGTTGATGGCTCAAATAAAAATACTAAACAATGTGGCGTCTTGAAACTTAAGACATATGTTTTATAAGGTTGTCACTTTTCATCAAAATAATTGTTTTTAAACTACTGACAACGTCTATACGTCTGGTCGACTAGTTTTGGGACCGCCCTCGTAAGTAAATTCTTTAACTCAAGTCCAGTTTTAAAACAATTTCAAAACTGCAAAAAAAAAAAATTTATTGAGGTTTCTACATAAAACGATCGAAGTGATTTATATTATAGGGTGGCGCATAAGTAACGCTAAGATTTGATCAGTGAATACATTTTTTGTTTAAGTCTTTTTTTCGTCTTTACAGAATTAACTAAATAATACTTGGGAAATGTATGTTGGAAAGTCTCAACACACAGAACAAAGAACCATAGTTGTTCAATTTTTTGTGAAAGTCAGCGTTCGATTATTCAGATCATATTGAAATTTCTTTCATGTTCGAAATGCTCCAATAATTTGCCAATTGGTTCAGCGTTTTAGGCAACAAGGGGCTGTCTGTGATCTTCCGCGTGCTGGAAGACCTCGGGCAGTTCGAAATGAAGTGACCACTGCTCGAGTGCAAGCAAGTATTGAGGAAAACCCCGAAACTTCCACCAGGCGACGTTCTCAACAGTTAGAGATGTCTAGGCGGTCTTTGCAAATAATTTTACATACGTTAGATCTTTTCCCATATAAGATGCAATTGATTCACGAGTTAAAACCAAATGATGCACAAGAACGCATTCAATACAGTCGCCGTTAACGTTACTTATGCGCCCCCTTTATAAGAAAACCTGTGAAACAATCATTAAACTTAACTAAAAATTCAATTATCGTTTATAATTTTGTGATCGTGTGCTGTCCATACATACATACATACATGCATACGAGTACATACATATGTATGTCATAAGTTATGTCTCATTCTCATTCACTTGTCGTCGCCCAATTAATGTGAGAAGTGTAAAATTCAATTTAACCCAAAAAGAAAAGTTAAGATGAAGACGAGCACAAAGTTTCCTAAAGAAGTACTGGTACACACACATACTTACAACAAACCAAAACTTATGAATTTCGTATAGAAATGTTTGTCAAAAGATGATGCTCCTTCCCCCACATCCTCTTTGTCAATGCGTTTATGCTAAAGCGGATTGAACAATAGGCTAAGAATGATGAACTAGAAATGAACTATATAGAATACCGTATGGAATTTCTAACGTAACGAACATGCAAAGCACGCAACAAACATTGAACGAATAAGTGAAAAAACAAACAGCTGACGCAACCGTTGAGCTTGGGCGAGACTTAAAATAAGAGACGCGCATGCGCATTTTGCCATACTAACACAATTCATACATAAATTATGGTTTTTTGTTCTAAAAGTGAGAATAGGAAAAGGGTTCTATTCCGCCGTATAGATGGGAGATAATTAAATAGTAGTCGTAACGGTTAAATTAAACCGTATAGTTTCAAAGAAGTAACTACTGTGTTGATCAAAAGTATAGTATAAATTCTTTAACAATTTGAACATTACGGGCCGTCTAAATCTGCGAACAGCTTTCTTTCACTTTAAGATTCAATTATTTTGAGTTTAGTTTTCAATTCCCCCCACACCTGCCTGATGTGTTCACTGTTCCGGTATTTCAATTTCACTTGATTTTGTGTTAATTAAGAGTCAAATCATATTTTATAAATACCCGTAAATCGTAGAAAACTAAATCCAACAGACAGAAGCAAAGAAAAGCTGATTGCTAATGACTGCTTGGCATGTGCGTTATTTTCGCTTTTTCTTTGGTAGAATTATAATTAGCAATTAAATCATGGAAATGGTGAAAATAATTGGAAAAACTGCATAAAATTGGGGAAAGGAAGTGATTGGAAAACCATGAGGATAACAGAATGGACAGTTATGGTTGCAGTGAAAGAGGTTCTTGCAAATTTTTCCAGTGTAATGAAAAAATTTCTAACAAATTAGGTTTCAAGGAAAATGAAATGAAGCCAAACATAATAACTTAATTCAATCTCACTAAAATTAAATTATTCTAAAAATTTAGGAATAATACATTTCAAAATTTAAAGCTTATTCTGTTCCCATACAAAATTTAAAAAAATCTAAAATATTTTCATTTTTCTATAAGGAGATTCAGTGCTTGTAAGGGCAAGTTCGTTCTGATTTTGCCCGATTACGATTTAAAGTTCATATACTTTTGTGCGAAGTCTTTTCGAACCATGAAAAGAACTTTACTTGTACAGTCCTCTAAGGGGCGTTTGGACAAATTTTAAACATTCACATAGGTCGAACAAAAAACTTCGGGAAAATATAGTAGAAAATTTTCAAAAATATAAATATGCTTATAGCTCAGAAACGAAGCCATCCACTTATGAAAATGGCACAATTTGTTACTTCCGGGAAGGCTATTACGATTCAAATAAATCGTTATAGCAACAAAAAAATCTCTAAAAATGAAATACGGCTAAATCTCTTTTTAGAAAATCATCAAAATGCACAAATATATAGCATCATTTGTGCGAATATCGTCATTTAGTGGGAAAAAATCGCTAATTTAAAAAGCCGCTTTAATAGAAATATGTTTACAACTCGAAAAATTATGATGGATCAGCGATTTCTTAAAAAGTTTTGTTAAAAGAAGTTATTTTGTTTTCATGAATGGAAGCTTTATTTATTATTTATTGCTATTTTTTAAACTGGAAATTTTTCCATTCATTTTATTTTATTTTCATTTATTTATTTAGGTCTATGGACATGTAAATCCTTACAGACTAAGAATTGACATAACATATTACAAGAAAGTTATGTAAATATGTGCATTATTCTATTTTATTTTATTTAAAATAGCTAAAAAGGAACAGTTTAAAATTAAGCAATTGTTTTTGCCGCAACCTTATTATACTGGCTGGGAAGCAATCTTAAAGAAAAAATAGGTCATCAAAAATATTAAAACTATAAATAAAAGTCCTCGTTTCCTGTTTCTCTATATCGAATGATAGGTTTCGTTCGTATTCTAAGTGAAAGAAACTCGATTTGATTTCGAACTATAGCGTAAGCATTTTCATACAGATCAAAATTACTCGTTTGCCATCCAAAGGAACAAAATGATATTTTGAAAGTAAAAATATTAAGGATCGATAGCAAATTGTTATCGATTATATTATTGTTATTATAATTACTACAATTATAGTTAGTTTGTTAATATTTTCCGTATTTATCTCAAAAAAATTAACAATGCAGCAACTGCAAACTGTGGTGGGACATATGAAGGTTTGTTTGTTTATGTTTCTTTTTTTTATTTCTGGCAATTTTTTGTGGACAAACAGCTGTTTATTGTTATTGTTTCGTTATAGTTTTTGTTCTCTCTCTCTCTCTCTTATTTATTTCTGACACCTTAAGCTAAGTATTATGTTCTTTTTACTAATAACAAACTCCACCAGATATTGTTTGCTCGTGAAAAAATTTAGCGGCATTGTCACCATTTCTTGTATTGATTTGCACCATTTAAATCGGAACAGCTGATGTTTCTACGTCATAATATGTTCGATAATACACTTGTAGAATTATTAAATTGTATCTGTCTTTATTGCTATTTTATTTTCGAATTTACAAATGTAATATCGAACGTATTGCATAGTAAAAATGTACATTATTCCGACTTCAGTGTTGAAAATCGACAAAAAAAAAAGATGGCATTGCCATATAAGAAAATTTTCTTCGTGACAAATATAGTACTATCTAGTGGAAAAAAATTAGCTCTAAATTTTAAGAGCATTTTTTTACATGGAATTTCACCATGAAAAGTCAGCATAATAGCAACCTTTGGAGTGATCTGGCCATAATGTGATTTCCATATACTTACGTAGAAACTGAAGTTTGACATTCTTCGTAAGTATTTACATGCGAACAAAAGCTTTCCAAATAGAGAAAACCAATTTGAGTCGAATTCGAGCGCTTCTATTTCGTTCGCTTGGACTTTCGTTCGATATTTTGAAATTTTTATTAAAAATTGTTGGCTTCGAATCGCCAGTTATAACGACACGTGCTGTAACTTTTGAAAGCTCTCTCCATTCAAGGATCGCGTTCAAATACATACTTCATAATATGGAACATACTACATGTTTCTCTTTTATCAATATCATTAATGTTTACGAATTCGTGATATAGAACTGTCTGTGTCTTTCAGTTTTGTTAGTATTTCATGAGCAAAAAATTGTGGAAAAATGTCGCCACAACTGTCAATATCCATCGCATTTATACAATGTCTTGTTAACTCAGCAACCGTTTAAAGTTTCGCACAGAAGCACAACTGATTTTTTTTTTTTTTAATAGATTTGCTAGGAAACTAACAGATACATTCTTACATACAAAATCATATATATATATAAGTATATACATATATGTACATGTATATGTATATATACAAAATACAAATGCATATGTGTCTATCGTTTATGACGATGCATTAAAATTCTTGAAATTCTAACGTTCTTCCAATGTTGTCAGACCGAAAACAACTCACATAACAATAAATACTAAATCATAATAATGATAATGACCCATCAGCAATACACATACGCACATACACATATATCCAAAACAGCAGCAACAACTTCACCACAACAACAACTCCAGACAACTTAGAAGCAAC
>JAHXMU010000012.1:442872-482461 GCA_019455685.1 Philornis downsi
CAAATGCGTACAGCATCACATTACAAAACGACATTATCGTGCAGCTGAAACCGGGAATTAACCGTCGCACCAGTATTCATCTCGCAGCAGCAACAACAACAACAACAAACAATTTGCTAAAAAAAAATTAACGTCAGTCAAGTAGACCGTTTGTAACCGCTGCATTCCCAATGGCAACACCTGGAAATAATTCAGTGATTTGTAAACTATCCTGATATATCCTGATGAAATTTCACACAGTCATAGCATAAACACTTACTTAGGAAAGGAGGCCTATCCAACACAAAATTGGTTACCTCGTATAGAGCAGAAATATAATTGATATAATCAAATAATGGACTTCACCCTGCCAGAACTTAATGAAATATGTTAGAAATATTGTATGCTATAACAAGGACAACAAACTCGATAGGCGGCAAGGAAGAGGGCGACTAAAATTTCGTTGAAAGCACCAAGCTTTTGAAATACTGCGCAAACTTAGTGGGACGAGAGGAAACGCAGAAAGCCAGAGCGCTTGGAATTATTTTCTGTATAATAGATAAGGATGTCTATTCTTGTCGTCACTTAACTAAGTAATGGGTTATCCATTTTTCAGTTTCGAAGGTAACGCTAAATAAAACACGCATAAAGCTATGATTTCGATGAAACTTTAATTCATTACAATGCTTGGACCTTGCCTTCATGTGCGAAATACAATGTCATTTAAATGACCGCCTCTAGATTGGTTACAGCAGTGGATTCTTTTGAGGTTCGTCAGCGTCAGTTTTGAAAAAATACGGCCCAATGACACCGCCAAACCATAATGCGCACTAAACAATCACTTCTACCGTGTGCAATGGCTCTTCCATAATCACTTCTGGGTTCTCCGAGCCCCATATTTTGCATAACCACCGAGTTCGCTGAAGAAAATTTTATTCGAAAAGTTAGCATTGAAAGCTTGTTGCTGTAGCCCACAATCAGCATATATACGGCGTTGTTAATGATCAGCCGGCTTTAATTTTTGCTTGAGTTGGACTCTACATGGATAGAGATGCAAATCCAAATGGAAAATACTGCATAACAAACTGCAAGATCTGCCCAATGTCTGAGAACGCCATGGAATCGACGAATTCGGATTATCAGCCACACTTTCACTAACAGAAGTGATATTTTTGACAGTCCCTTCAAATTTATTTATAGTCTTGTCAATTCCTTGCATAATAGATCGATCACCACATTTTTACGCGTTGTTCGGTTGTGAAACGATTCGTGCTCGTAAATGGCAAACCTTTCATTATATAAATACCATTTCAGATGGCAGGTATTGAGCAGCATTGGCAGACCGGCGGTTTTGAAACCACGGAATGGATAATTCGTTATAATTTATAACCGAATTTTATACCCATCACGGCGAATTGCAGCGCGCAGTGTCATGAACGCTGTACCGATTCGTGACAGGATAAATTAAGCATGATAAAAACATCTTTTTCTCATACGAAATATGTTGATATAGCTCATGTTTGTAATGAGATGTGTACTGAAATATACCTATATTTCTGGTATACGAGTATTGGTCATGGTATTTGTAGCTAATTTTTTCCACCACACAACACTATATTTTTTCACGAGGACATTTTTTTTCGGCGATTGGTGTCCAACGTTGAAGTCAGAATGCATTTTTACATCGCAATATATCCCGCAACGTATTTACAAACTTGAAAATGAAATAGTAATAAAAAAAAGGCCGAAATTTAACAATTTTATAAATCTATTATCAAACATATAATATTATGACGTATTGGTTGGTTCGGAAAGTTTGTTCGGTTTTTAAAAGAAATTTGTTTACAAATTTATATACAAGAAAACAATTATTTTAATCTATTATATAATATCATCCCTTTTTAATAACTTCTTTCCACCTCTCTGGGAGCTTTTTAATTCCTTTTTCATAAAACTCGCGTGGTTTTTCGAAAAAAAACCGATTAACTCGATTTTTTACTTCCTCGTCGTTATGGAAATTCAAATCCTTTAAGTGGTTGCTCAGACAGAGAAATAGGTGATAATCGGACAGGGTGAGGTCTGGGGAGTACGGTGGGTGAGGTAGAACTTTAAACCCAAGTTCTGACAGTTTCTGACGGGTCCGCAAGGCAGTGTGCGGACCCGTCCGAGCTCTTTTATGACATCGTGAACGACTGAGACTGATTTTTTTTTTTTTTTGATTATTTCAGCTATTTCCCTAACTGTTGCACGGGGATTAACAATAATTAAATCTTTCACCTCCGAGGAAATATTTTTTTGGTCATTCTGTTCTGGAACCGTATGTTACGGTGAAGTCGCCTGTAGAAAATTCTTTTAACTATTTCTGGCAATTCTTCCATTTGGTCCGTTTTCTTCATATTCAGACTTTATTTTTCGGCTGGCTTCAGCAACTGTTTTTCCTTTTCAGAAATAAAAATGCCCTTTTTCGCTCATTTTTTCCACTTTTTAAAAATTTTTTTCAAAACGCTATAACCACTCATGACTAGAACGAGAGCAAAAGTAAACAATAGCAAAAAGTTTAGAGAAGGGGTGGGAGGAAGTTATAAGACTGAATGGTCAACTAACGAATTAACCGTACGAACTTTCCGAGCAACCCAATAAAACTATCAGTTGTTGCAAGTTTAGTGTTGGAAACCAATACATTTTTTCGCAAGCAAACAATGTTTCGTGGAGTTCTTTTTCTTGTGAGTTCTTTTTCATTGTCGACTAATTTGTTTCACTTTTGACACCTGTGGTCCATAGCATAGAGGGCAATGTACCGAACAATTGTAAACTAAATGGGTTGCGATGCATTCTTCTCATGTACAATATTACGACTTTAGTCGCGTATCCAGTGAAATGGGAAAGTTTTAGGGCGAAGCTAGGATGACGTCAAAAGTGTTGAAAAGACACTGAAAATGCTCATTATCCCAGAGCTAAGTGCAGTCTTGGCATAGAAAAAATTACTACTTGCTGATAGTCTGACCTTCCTGATTACAAGGTAGAGTGAAGTTGAAATATATTATGTCCTGTTTTCCTGCAATCCAAGTATGTGTACTAACTTTCGGCGCACCGGCCTCTTACCCACTGCTTATAAGGATCTGTCGTGTGTGATATGTGGAAAGCTAAAGACATTGGCCGACACGAAACGTATAGTAAAGATTTCAATACACTTTTGGGGATAATTATAAAGAAAAGTGCAGCAAACAGGACTGGTATTATTTCCAACAAAAGCCATATGTTACTTGAGCAACATAATGATATAGATACCATAGGCCACTAATTGCAAAATGTTACTGCAACCTTCACAAGCATTAAGAAGAAGTGTGCAGCAGTACGCCTTGTAGAAAACTAAGACGAATTCAAGTTATTTGTTCTGACGGTATGGCAGAGACGCATGCTAATTTTACATATGCGGGACAAAGTCTCTCTTAGTAATGGAAAGGGATCAAGGAGTTGTGAGAAATTCCGAATAAAGAGTACACCGTAAACTGAATGATAAAATTTGTCTTCATTTGATTCATGAGCTGAGTAAGTCATAACCCAACATCGATGCTGTATAGCGCCATGTTCTGAAAAGGAACAACAAAATACTTTAACAATGAACTACATGGACGACGAAAAAACAGCTATTTCATCACCAGTCTATGATTTTATCTGTCACCTTTTAATGTAAACAAATTTTCATCAAATTTTTATAAACAAGAATATCCAATTCTCTAACAATCAACCATCTTCAAATTTCATCGGTCAGAGCAAACCATATAAGAAACATAAAATGCCCACGTTTTTTTAGTGGGGAATTTTAAACGCAAAGAAGTTGTCAATCTTTAACTTCACATTACTGATTGCTGTTTTAGTTGTTGTTTTACTGATGTGCTGTTGTTATTGTAATGGATGACAACAAAAAAGAAAAAAGGAAAAAACACTAAACTTTTTAAACGATTACAGAGAATGTTTATTTTTGTAAAACGCTTTTTTCCACAGAAAATCAAACAAGTAAATCTTCAAATAGAAATGAAAGAACGAAAGCACAGACGCAAAGATGAGGAAAACTATCGGAAAAGATGTCATTCGATCGCTACATGATCGATAGACAGTACAGGAGTAAAATCTTACAGGCCACCGAGTGAAAAGTTGACCAATTTCGAATTCAAAGCTAACTAATCGTACTAAGGTTTCAGAGAGTTTCTTCCTCCGATTTGGTTGCTCTAACTTTTGGTAATATTTTCGGGCTTTTCTTTTATCCCTGCACCTTTTTTATCATCCCACTCTCTATTTTTCTGCAAAAATGTCGAACATTTCGCCAGCTGGAGCATTTTGGTCCATACACAGAACAGGACCCAGCCAACGCAATTGTTATATTTTGATGTGCTTGATCACGTCGATGAAGGACACAGCTTATACAATTTGTGATTTATATGACGCTGACGCTCTCTATCATCGACGATGAGTCTATATGTTTTATGTTTTTAGTATTTTTCTCTCAATGACTTCCAGAATTAACTCAACCAGTTGTTCCATTACCCATATTTCGGAGTTGTACAGCTAGAGGATGTATCAGGGGAGGGACGGAAGTTTTGTTATTTAATCGCTTGCTAAATCCATATCATAATCTGTTTGCCACCAATACTTTTCTTCTAATTTCCAGGCTAGTACCATTAATGTTATTGACGGACAGAGCCGACATTACATCATCCACTACGTTCGTCGAAACAAAAAACTTGGTTTTCTTCTCCTTTACAACTTAACACACTACTTGTTGACTTCTTCTCAAGGCGTGAGAAGGCTGCAGTGACATCTTACAGTTCTGGCTCAAACAAGCTTACATCGTCAGTGTACACAAGTAATGTACGGCTTTTATCGACTATGGTGCCACTGTTTACAGCGGAATTCTCAATATTTATATTTACAAGTTTGTTGAAGATCTCTGTGAAAGTTCTTAAAACTTGTTACAATCAAATATTTTGTAAGATCACAGCTGGGATTTTGATGCAGGAATTTGTTGGAAAAAATGCGTCGATTAACCACGCCCTTTCTAGTAACTTCCACACAAATGAGGATCTGACTTACGAGTATACATTTTTATGTCCGTATATTTCAAGTGTCTAATAAAGTCAAAGTGTGAAAATGAAAATGGACTACGTTGCCACACACTTTTCCGTACAAAATCACCAGCTTAGCCAATGTCTTTATTTCTCCTTGATTTATCTAGCGCAGAGCTTCATTAAATTGTATTTTTGCTACTGTTGTTGTGCGGAGCAATATATGTTAA
Organism: Philornis downsi; assembly: GCA_019455685.1. NCBI lineage: Eukaryota > Metazoa > Arthropoda > Insecta > Diptera > Muscidae > Philornis > Philornis downsi. Next base: position 448,145 of record JAHXMU010000012.1, read on the forward strand.
ATCTATACTATTCATTCTGGCACGCCCCCTTACGGTGATGTGACGGGTAAGGCACTTGACTGACATTTCTGTATTGATTATATACATATAGAAGAGTCTGAAATAAGTTCGCCGCATTAAGTTTACTTTATACCAATTTCATACATGGTTATATAAAGGGTTCTCCAAATAGTGCTGGCTAAAATTGAATTGGAATATAATAAGCTGTATGTAAGATAGTCATGCTTATCGCGTAGAAATTGTGAATCATGTTTATCGCGTAAAAATTGTGAATATTTTTTCGCTAGTGAATTGTGAATACCCATTCCCAAAATTTTGCAATCGCGTATTTCTTGTGAGCTCGCATTTTTCGAACAATCAGCTGTTATCATTCGAACATAACAGCTGTTGGAAATTGGAAGTGGGATCAGGGTGGAATCTTCGTCTATTTCAGTAATATTGATCGTCTCGTTTAAATGTACTGAGTGTACCAATGGAGCACCAAATTTGTTGGAATCTGCAACCCACTCAACAGACTCTTTCATCTTAACAATTTCAAATATCATTTCTTCTGTTGAAGATATGTAGTCGACTTTTTTTGGGAGGCCCACTACCTGTGCCTTCTCTATATCGATAATTTTCTGCAGCCTTCGTACGTATATGGCGCTTTTGGTCTACCCACACCTGCATTCATATGGGAACATTTAAATACAAAATATCAATCTAATCGCACTGATACACAAGGCCATACGGCTTTCTGCACTCAAAATAAATTTGATTTACTTCAATATCTATACTTTCCTTTTTCCATTCTGCCAACGTTTTTATTGGTGGTCTTGCAGTATTTAACTCCTTCACGGTTCCAGCCCAAAATACACCTACAGCTTCTCTGGAGTCCTTGGTGTATCCACCAGCAATGTTTAGGTTTTCCTTCATCCTCTCTATTAATATGGACAGTTGAGTTTTATTTACCGCGGTCCTAAAAAAACCAGTAATTATTAATCTATTTTTCACTTCAAATTGGCAATATCAAGACTTACATTGTTCTTTTTTTTATTTTCGCCGCCCACAATTCAGGGAAAAATGTTAAAGAATTTTGTGAATGCAAATTCACAAAACATGTGTACGCGATAACGGAATATTTTTTCGAAGTTGCCACTTTTGTGAAAAGGTCTACATGATTGCATTTTGGGGAACGGTGAAAATGTTTTTGGGAAAATTTGGTACGCGATAAGGGTGATTAACGAAATTCATTTTTAATTTGAAACAATCATGTGTGCTGCTATGTATGGAATGTAACATCCTTCAAGGGACAGCCGCAGCCTCGCAAGGTGGCTCGGATGTCATTGATAAAATTTTAAATGACTCTGATGCATAGATCAGCTCCATACCCTCAATCCGTTCATGCTGGACGTCCGTTTTGGCGCTTGCTGTATGGCACGTAGCGCCGTTCTGCTGGAGTTAGAAGCCCTCCAGATCCATATCTAAAATAAATTGTTTATCATCGATCAGTAGCGTTCGCTCTTGACAGTTATGTGCTCACCAAAACCGGACCAAAATCCTTACTACAAAGTAATTTTTTGTGGATGCATTGTCCCCTAGTGAACCTCGTGTTGGTTGGCGTTGTCCCATATCCAGTAACTTTGTTTGTTAACATAGCCATTCATCAAAAAATGCGTCTCGCCGTTAAAGATGTTTTCTTCGGTCAAAATTTGGTCTTTTTCCAATCGCTGCGAAGCTCAATTAATGAATCAACGGCGTTGTCTATGATATGCAGTCCTGGAACTGAATTAGTTACTTGTACGGATGCAGGCGTAAGACCCAACGCAAAAGTCATCAAATTGAAGTCTACGAAAGCTTGAGTTCCTATGCATGGCAAGTAATCGACTGTTTCGTATTCTTCTGCCCACTGCAAGGATAGTGGCGATTATTTCGACTGATCTGGTATCTTTTAAAAATATCGGTGTTTTCTGATTATTCACCGAACCGTTCTTACCGAATTAGGCCAATAAAATGTTGAAGGGTCATCATGCCTGCCGGAAAAACGAACTCAATGTTTGCACTAACGAACACTCTGAATAATAAACAACGTCAAAACGACATGGCCGGTACTGGCTACCGTCATCGATATTTGGAAAATCTATATAATAGAAGTTTATACATATTTGATGAAATATATTTGTACTTGGAAGGAAAAACTACCTAACTCAGATTTGGTTGTTCGCTATTATGGAAATTTGATACAAATTTGAAGTCTACGAAAGTTTGAGTTCCTAAGCATGCAAGGAATCGACTATTTCGTATTCTTCGCCACTGACTGTGGCGATTGTTTCGACTGATCTGACATCCTTTTAAAATATGGATGTTGGCTGATTATTCACCGAACCGTTCTTACCGAATTCGGCCAGTAAAATGTTGAACGTTCATCGTGACTGCCGAAAAACGGGCTCAAAGTTTGCACTAACGAGCACTCTAAATAATAAACAACGGATGCAACAGATGCCGCCAAATCGATTACCGTCATCGATATTTGGAAAATCTATATAAAAGAGATTTATATATATTTCATGAAGTATATTTGTAATTGGAAGGAAAAACTACTTAACTCAGATTTGGTTGTTCGCTATTATGGAAATTTGATATAAATTTTGAAATATATGGAATTTTGAAATGGTGTCTAAAGACAGCATACATATTATTCACATAAACTATAAACACATTCTCACTTAAATTAATATTTAGAGATTTAGGAATACTTTCTCGGAGATAGCTATTTTCAAAAATCGCTATTACTTGTAAACTAAAGGGTGGCGCATATGTAACGTTGAGATTTGGTCAGTGAATACATTTTTTCTTTAAGTCTTTTTTTCGTCTCTTTACAGAATTACATAACTAAATAATACTTGGAAAATTTATGATGGAAAGGCTCAGCACAGAACAAAGAACCAAAGTTGTTCAATTTTACTTTGAAAGTCAGCATTCGATTATTCAGATCATATCGACATTTCTTTCATGTTCATGTTCATGTTAAAACATGCAAATCATTCATATGTTTTGTAAGTTTGGAATGAATTTTATAAGTCGTGTTGAATCGGGAAACCTTCTGCTAATGGAGGCAAACAAGATACAATCGAGTACTTTGATTCTTGTTGGCAATGAATATCTCACTTGTGGCAATCTGCAAAATTCTATTATATGTCCAGCTGAGTTATCAAAATGTGCAATTTTTATACAGGGTGTCCGTTGGGAAGGTATACTACTTTGTTTTGCCGCCATTTTGGTAAACATTTGTCTTGACAAATCATATTTTTCAGTCGTGAAGTAGAGGTGTGACAAATTTATTATGAAAAATGATCGATAAACCAACATCGATTACTGTGACGATAAGAAAGTTACGTGAAATTTTTGGGAGAAACAACGTGCCAACAAAACGCACTATTTATCGTGTAGTGAATGATTTGGAAGAAAGAGGGTCGGTCTGTAGCTGATAGGGCCAAGCATGGACCACAACGCACTGCAAGATCGGCTGAAAACATAACTGATACTCAGGAAAGTGTTCAAAACAATCCATCAACCTCAATTCGACGCCGTACTCTGGAGCTTAGTCTTCAAAGAACAACTTTGGCCACAATTTTGCACAAGGATTTGCATTTGTTTTCATTTAAGATTCAGTTGACACAAGAGCTTCTTCCACAAGACCATTTATGCCGCCGTACATATGCCAATATGATGTTACAGCTCGCCCATGACAAGCCCGATTTTCATGAAAAAATCATAATGAGTGACGGACGAGGCACATTTTCATTTGAATGGATATGTGAATAAACAGAATAGTCGGTACTGGGCAATGGAAAACCCTCAACTTATTCATCAGTCACTTTGCATCCACTAAAAGCGACAGTCTGATGTGCAATTTGTTCAGGAGGAATCGTTGGACCTCACTTCTTTGAAACTGAAAACGGCGTAACGATAACTGTCAATGAGGAGCGATGAGGACGGTGCCACATCGCATACCCAGGATTACAATGGAATTACTGCGAGACCTTTTTCCACAATAAGTTATTTCAAGAAATGGTGATGTTGATTGGCTTCAACGGTCGCCTGATTTGACTGCTCCGAACTTCTTTTTGTGGGGGTATCTGAAAAGCAAGGTTTATGCAAACAAACCAGAAACGCTTGAGCAACTCAAATAAAATATTCGTGATGAAATTAATGAAATACCGCGTGGAATGTATGAGAATATAATGAAAAATGTGCTCAAAAGGGCTCGCATTTGTGAGGCTAACAGAGGCGGACATTTATCTGATATTGTATTCCATACATAATTGCCGACATTAAATAAAATATTTATCAATATAAGATCCATTCTCTTTCATTTGATCAAATATTATAAACAAGCAATGTAGTAACTCTCCGACGGACACCCTGTATTATATTGTCAACAAAATCGAAAACTGTGTAAATCTTAAATCGACCAGTCCAGTCATATTTATATTCTTGAAGCAGAATTGGCATTTAATTGGACTGGACTAAAAATATTTCGTTGTATAATATTTAATTTAGGGCCTTTGCACTATTGCTGTTCCACTCCGTGCCTGCGTTGTAGAACAAAATATGAATCGAATCAATTGCAATTGTAACATTTTGCAGAGATTGACAGACATTGGCAAACGGTGAACAGTTGCACATTGGGGGTTATTGAACCGACCCATTGAAGTCGTATGCCCTCCCTTGGCTCAATCGCCTGACCACCTGATACACGGAGCACAACTTGTCCCACTGCTAGTCGATTATGGTCATTTATAGTCGTGTCACCACCAGTTTATATTGCACAGACACATATGACCGAATAGCCATTCTTTTCAATTTCATACATTTTTATAGACTTTTAAGGACAGATTTTCTGTTTGGGTTACGGGCCAGTCAGTGCGTCGTTCATTATTGGTCACAATTCCATTCTGAGCCCCTTCTGCAGGTGAGGAACAGCAGACTGGTTTATTGCCCCGCAGAGCGCAGGAAGAGGGCGGACGTTGTTGCAGCTGAGCGACAAAACTGAACTGGCTGACAATGACTGCCATTTAGATGTTGCGTTTTCCATCGATGATCGAACGAACATTAAATATGGAATTGATGGGCAAGGACGGATGTGGAAGGGGGAAGAGGATGGATGCTGCTGCATGCATCTGTTGTGTGTGAGAATCTGGAGAGTCCGTGTCGTCCGTATTTTAACGGTTCATGTTGTGTGGCAAATATTTAATCGTGGAATATGACACATGTGCGACATAATAAAACGCACATGTTTAAATGTTTAATAATGGCCATGATTAGAAATTAACTTAATCTAAAGATGGATTAGTGGTAATAGTGGTCTTTGTCGTCCCAGTCGCCGTCAATAACTGGAGTCACAAGTCCCCGGCGGATCACAGCAAAAGAAAATCGACTACGAATGCTACGTCCGTCTGTCCATCATCTATCGATTACAGTTCATAAAGAACGAAAAATAACTGATCGGAATGATAAATGTACTTTGGGTGATGTTTTAATGCACGTCTGACAACAACTAAGGTAATTTTGACGCATCAAACTGGCTGAATCGTAGGATTTGGCTAAAATAAAAACATCTGCCGGCAAGATTTCTCTCACAGATATCGATTTTAATATTCCAAGCAGACAATTTTATCTACAATCAAACATTTTACTCAATTATAGACTGAGGAAGATCTACTCGGCTGGGAAGTTAATTGTAAGATAATGGTGTGTTGTGTTTTCTGCATAGAAATTGTATTGAAAATATTTGATTGGCATTAATTTGACTGAGAAGAAACAATTTCCAAGATATCGACTTTCAAACAAGATTCGTTCAAAATGTCCGTGGGAAGTTAATGAAAATCACTACTGAGGTGACTAGATCTTACTCTTTTGGATGAGATACTAAATATTAATCACTTACTTACATAGACGGCGCTTAGAATCGAATATATTATCGAAGCAGGTACAAAAGATTTTTATGTATTCTGGTATTCTGCATGCCCTCTATCTGCCGGGCAAATCTTTTACCTTTAATTAAAGCTCTCCATGGAGGGGGTGACTGACTGTAATAAGTCTGAATTAATTTAATTGATATTGTCTGAGAAACGATATTTAGATTGTCTTCTGCACCTCCCTTCTAATTCATAAGTCCGAATTAATTTAACCGATATTGTCTGAGAAACGGTATTTAGGTTGTCTTCTGCACCTCCGATCTAATTCATTGTAAACGACTGCTGGAGCGTTTTGTCCTAATCGCACGACATCACCTAGCTGTCACCGTTATTTTATTTTGCTGCGCTTGACCATATTGATATCGGTCGGTATTCATGATTTATGCAATGACTCTCCCCTAACAATGATGATTCCGTATATGAATTTTTTACGGAATAGAATCATCTTCTAGTGCTAAAAACTTACTGTTACTTCACAGAGAGAGATAGAGAAAGATAGAGGTAGAGTTAGAAATAGAGATAGAGACAGAGACAGAGACAGAGATAGAGATAGAGATAGAGATAGAGATAGAGATAGAGATAGAGATAGAGATAGAGATAGAGATAGAGATAGAGATAGAGATAGAGATAGAGATAGAGATAGAGATAGAGATAGAGATAGAGATAGAGATAGAGATAGAAATAGAAATAGAAATAGAAATAGAAATAGAAATAGAGATAGAAATAGAGATAGAGATAGAGATAAATATAGAAATAGAGATAGAGATAGAGGTGGAGATAGAGATTATGGCGGTTCCAACCGTTTAGCCATTGCTTATAAGGTCCTATCGAGTGTGATATGTTAAAGAATAAAGCCGATTCTAGCTGATTTGATTGGGCTTTATCAAATTGACTTTAGACCTGGCGAATCAACAACTGACCAGATATTTACTCTATTGCAAATTATGGAGAAAACACAAACACAGATTGACACGTAGCATCCTTTTGTCCATTGTAAAGCTGTCTTCGACACCTATATGAGTCCGTGTCCGAGTTTAGAATTCCCGCGAAGTTTATATGTATTTGTAAGATGACGCTGATTGATATGAAGTCTTCAGTTAAAATAGGCGGAAACCTTAATGGGCCTTTTTACACCAAAAGAGGATTTAGACAAGGCGAAAGTCTATCATGCGATAGGCTCCAACTTCATTTGGAGGTGATTACGAAGAAAGCTGCAGGTAAAGCGACTGATAACATCTCTAACAAAGCCATATGTTGCTCGCGTATACGGACGATATAGATGTTATTGGCAGAAAACTGCGGGATGTTGCTACAGCCTTCTCAAGCATTGAGAAGGAATCAAGAAAAAATGAGTTCGGTGATAAACGAGGATAAAACAAAGTTATTTGTTTCGACGAACAAATCGTCTACTCGTTTGGGACGCTGTGTAAACGTTGGAGTAGTGAATAAATCTGTCTACCTGGAATCGGCTGCCAACAAAACTAATGATGTCAGCATGGACATGAAGAAAAGAGTTTTGCTCGCTAGCAGATGCTACTATGGGCTAAGCAAGCGATTCATTGACAAAGCCCTCACTAGGCAAACAAAAATCCAACAGTACCAGACGTTGATTTTATCTGTTTTATTGTATGGCACAAAATTTAGGGTTATGACACAAGCAAATGAATTTTCCAGATGCAAATACTTCGGAAACAAATGGGTCCACCATAGATAATGGAGAATATATACACGTCGCATGAGCAATGAGCTCTATGAGCTATATACCGTCATCAACGTGGTCAAGCGCATCAATATACAGCGATTGCATTGGTTGCGTCATGTTGCGCGGATGAAAGCAAATGCTCCAAGATGAAAAGTTTTCGCAGAAGACCGAATCGCTTGGAATTATTTTCTGCGTGCGGCGTGTAATAGATAGGGATGCCTATTCTAGTCGCCATCTAGGAGAAAGAAGATTAGTTGCTTTCCTCATTTCTGTACGTTTATGGTGGGTCTTTCTTACGGTTTGTCATAGCATGAATATTATAAATGGGTGTGGTTATTGAAAAATAGTTTGAAATATCAAATTTGACTGGGAGAGCGGGACAAGTGGATATGTTATTTTTCTGGCAACAAGTCGGTACGTCATACATTAATTGTCTACATCGGGCCAGTAGGAAAAAATATCCACATAGAAGGGCTGGACCTCCTATGGAATAATGACACTTTTAGCAACGCACGGTGTTAGTTGGCAGGTGCGGGAAAGAATTTATGTATATACATTCATATATTTTAGGCTTATATGCACCACCCTTCCGCGTTGCTAAAGAAGAACTCATTAGCCCTTATATCGTACATGAGAAGAGTACATTTTTTTTTATACGATCGCATATCTGACGAATATTCGGTATTTGGCTCACGTCATTATCAATTTCAAATATGCCAAAGGGTAAAAAATCCCATAAAAAGACCTTAACACTGTGGCTACAACAAGCGACTATCATGTATATGATCGTGGTTCGAGTTCTCATAAAACCACCTAACAGTCTTTGGTCCTCTTCGATCACGTCGTTATATCGGACGAACGTATCGAGTAGTAGTCACATCTAGTAAAAAGGTTTTCACATTCGGAATCATCGTTAAAAAGTGGAAAGCGTGCATGCTCAATGATTGCCAAAAGTTCTCCCATTTCTTATTTGTGGGATGCAAGAGAATTTATTTATTTATTTATTTTTTTATTTATTTAAGCAAGTCTCTGGAAAAACGTTTGATATTTTTCTAAACTTTTTACTTTTTTTTACTTTTTTAAATGTAATCAATAAAATGAAATAAGCAATAATAATAATGGTTAGTACACTCTCCTATCGCTCACATGATCGCGGGTTCAATTCCGCATACAGTCATCTACCTTTATTTGAGTGGCGGTCACGTCCATGTGTTTAACGAACACACAGTCGAGTAACCAACAAAATCAGGTAAATGCTTCTCAGATTGTGACGTTCGAAATCATCGTTAAACTGTAGTTCCAATTGAGTGAGTCTAAAAACAAAAAATGTTTCTTTTCTGTTTTGTTGTTATAATGGGTGCCCCAACAAGAACGCAAGTTCTAAATGACGGATGCAACAATTGAATTGTTTCTCTGGCTGTATGACATGTGGCGCCGTCTTGTTGAAGCCACATGTCCTCCACATTCATTTCTTCAATTCTAGGCACGAAAAAACTGGTTATCATTTCATGATACCGAACACCGTTGACTGTTTGCGCTTGGCATGCCTCATTTTCATAAAAAAAGGGTCCAATGATTCCTCCAGCCCAAAATCCACACCACACAGTGACACGTTGAGGATGCATTTGCTTCTCGTAAATCACTCGAGGATTTTCCTCACCCCGAATGCGACAATTCTGCCTATTGACGAAGCCATCAAGATGGAAATGGGCCTCGCCACTGCAGATGATTTTATCGACAAAATCAGCATTTTCATGTTGTCTCTCCAATACCCAATTAACGAACTCCCTTCCCTATCCATGGTCAGCTGGCTTCAGTCTCTGAGTCAATTTAACTTTGTATGCATGAAGATGCAAATCTTTCGTCAAAATTTGCTGCATACTGGATTTGGAGACACCAGTTTGCTCAACTCGGTGTCGAATTGAGGTGGATGGAGTTTGTGCGACATCATCACATACAGCTGCGACATTTTCGGTCGATCGACCTGGTCGAAGGTGCGTTGTTGTCTTTACATCACTAACAGACCCAGTTTTGGCAAATTTATTCATTAATCTTTTTACAGTTGACTCTGTTGGAGCATTATTGTGACCCCAAATTGATCGCAATTTGCGAACTGTGGCCGCAAAGCTTTCACTATTTTGGTAAAACAATTTCACAATTAGAATGCGTTGTTCATTCGTGTAGCGCTCCATTTTTACTAACCTCGTACCTTCTACTAGCAAACAATAACAATTCTTCAAATGTCAAACAATGATCTTGCGTTCTTGTTGGGACAATCTTTACAAGAATTGAGCAAGCACCTGAAAAAATAAGAATTTGTTTGATATTTTTCTAAATTTTTTATCATTTGCTCGTTGATTTAATGTGATCATTGGAAACTGACTGGTGCAGGAACCAACCATCACAGTTCACACACTTTAATAGCACCACATTAATTGGGGCAGTGATAGCATATTCGATATTGTATTTGTGCTCCAAAAAGTGAAAAACGACGGAAAAGCTACTGGAAATGATTTTTTGCTTTCACTATATGCAAATCTTTGAGTACATTTAAGGGTATTTTTTTATTTTTTTTACATTTTGAATACTTTGCATATTTTTTACCTCATATTCGATTTCAGGATACCGTCGGACAACTCCTTTCCTCTTTTTACTAACTTCTGTATATTATAATTACTTAAACTATATGTAGTTTTGATTTACGATTATTTTTTTCTTTATGTTGCTACACTCGTCTCGAAGACATGTTGACGGCTTTATCCATATAGCATGTTTAGTTTGTTTGTGAAAGGCATAAATAAGACAAGTTTGCGGCGATTTTCTACTATCGAAAAAAATGGATCAAAGACACTGCATCAAAATTTTGTGTAAAAAATGGAATAAAATGCTCAAAAATACTTGAAATGTTGACAGTGGCATACGATGAAAGTATTCTGAGTCAAAAAAAATGTTTACAAGTGATACAAGTTTCTCACAGAATGTCGAGAAGATGTGAATGACGATGCTCGCTCTGGGCGACCCAGCACATCAACAGCCGATGAAAATGTTGAGAAAGTGAAGAAAATTGTTATGAAGAATCATAACTGGAAAAGTTGCTGAGGATGTCGGCATATCGGTTGGCTGATGCCATACATTCTCTTCGGAAATTTTGGCCATGAAGCATGTGGCAGCGAAGTTCGTTCAAAAATTGCTGAATTTTTACCAAAAAAAACAACATCGCTAGGGATCACTCAGGAATTATTGAATGACGTCAACGATGATCCAGATTTGCTTAAAAGGGTCATAACTGGTGACGAATTATGGGTATACTCGTACGGTTATGACATCGAAACCAAAGCCCAATCGTCCCAATGGAAGAATTCTGGAGAGCCAAGACTAAGAACAGCACGCCAAGTTCAATCAAATGTCAAAGTTTTGCTCACTGTTTTTTTTTCGATTACCATGGCGTAGTGCATCAGGAGGTGCACCACAAGGTCGTACGGTAAATAAGAAGTATTACCTTGAAGTTATGTGCAGTTTGCGTGAAGCAATACGAAAAAATAGCCCGGAATTGTGGAAAAAAAATTCATGGCTTTTGCATCATGATAATGCACTTGCTCACTCATCTTTGCTTGTGGGAGATTATTTGGACAAAAACAACACCGTTATCATGCCTCATCCACCGTATTCACCAGATTTGGCCCCCATGTGATTTTTTCCTGTTCCCAAGATTGAAGAGACTCATGAAAGGACGGTGTTTTGCGACGATTAAGGAGATGAAAACCGAGCTGCTAGAGCTCAAGGACATAGCAAAAAGTGCATATCAGAACTGCCTCGGGGATAGGAAAAAAATGCTGGCGCAAGTGTACTATATCTGAGGCGGACTACTTTGGAGGGGATAAAATAGAAATTGATGAATAAATAGATATTTTTTGAGAGAAAGTGAAAATTTAACTTGTTTTTTGAGCATACCTCGTACATTTTAGATTTAGATTCCAGAAATCAAAACTATTTTCACTGTTATGAAATTAAGCATAACAGTGATGATCCCTGTTGTCTTGTCTATCCATTCACAGTCATGACTAACAACGCTGTTCATCAGATATTTCAAATAAGCCCTTAGTTAGCTGTAGGAGTAAAAACACGCGTCATTTCATTTATTGTAAATTTCAATCAATTGGTCGCTTACATAATGAAACCTGAAATTTCACAGCATGCAATATTATACATATTTTCATACTAAGACTATGAACATGAATTTAAACTGCTACATCGATATAAATTTGTACAATTTCGATCAAGTTTTGTCAGTCCAAACCTATTTTGTACAGAGTTGAGAAACGAACAAAATGTTTCTTAACTAGTGATTTCATGCATTACTTTTTCCTTCTTATATTTCTTCTCCGGCAAAAACCAGCACGTTATGAGTAGCATTACGTTCAGGCCCAAGTAACCCCACAAAACATTATCGCAATAGCTGAAGAGCAATGGGCCGATGACATTACTGCCTACCACAGCGCCCAAACGGCCAACCATCATGACGAAGCACATGCCCATGGCATTGATATTGGTGGGGTAGTATTCCATGGAAATGGTGCCGACTAGGCCACCGCAGTTGCCAACGCCCATGACAAGCGTTAAAAGAGCAACGATCAGATAGAAATTAGTCGCCCAGTGGATTGGAATCACAGACACAGAGGCGACGGTAAGCCAAATCACTAAAACGAATGACAGAAAAGTTTATCAGTCTCAACATTTTTTCTAAATAATCGCAAACTTACGGATCAAGTTCCTCTTTCCAACGTAATCAATAGTATAAGCGAATATTAAGTAGAATACAGTAAACGCAGCTCCCGTCATCATAATGAGCTGGAATGAGAATATATCCACCTGATCATCGCAGACATTGGATTTCATACTCGCTTCCGAATACATGGTACTCAAAATGTTGCAAACGGTAAAAACCTGGCCTTCATTGGCAGTCATTTTATTGATTATAGTGGGGAACCTGAAACGTAAACGTAACAAAGGATTCAAATGTCATTAGAATAACTAGTGGATATAGATAAAAGTTTCAATATTTTAGCACATTCTGACATGGCCATTGCCAAAGGATGGTTAAGTGACTAAACTACATTTATAACATACTAGCCGACCCGGCAAACGTTGCTTTGCCTTTAAATTTTATTTTTATTGGAAATGTTTCAATGTTAAACAAAATTCTGTTTAAATACCGTTAGCAGGAGCAGAAAAAATTGCTTTTTAATTTGTGGTTTGTATAGGAGGTACCATTCCCCATTGTCCAATCCCGCCCATATTTGCAGCAGCACTTAAGATATGTACACCAAACCGATGTACCAAATTTTGTTCAAATACCGTAAACAGGAGCAGAAATATTAGATATTTAATTTATGGTTTGTATGGGAGGTACCACGCCCCATTGTCCAATCCCGCCCATATTTGCAGTAGCACTTAAGATATGTACACCAAACCTACGCACCAAATTTTGTTCAAATACCGTAAGCAGGAGCAAAAATAATTGATTTTTAATTTTTTGTTCGTATGGGAGGTACCATTCCCCATTGTCCAATCCCGCCCATATTTGCAGCAGCACTTAAGATATGTACACCAAACCGATGTACCAAATTTTGTTCAAATACCGTAAACAGGAGCAGAAATATTGGATATTTAATTTATGGTTTGTATGGGAGGTACCACGCCCCTTTGTGCAATTGGACTGAATTGTAAATCTAAACCATCCCGGGCACCACCCAGACGCATATACAAAAATTTATGCAAAGCGGGCCAGCCGTTTAGGAGGAGTTCACTGACAACGCCCGTACAGTAGAATCTATATATATAAAAATGAATATCTGTCTGTCTTTATCATGTCACTCGCCTCGATTTCGACCTTCGGACATAGTTAAAAACCTTCTCCTGGCCGACACGAATAAGCCCTGAAAGTTTCATGAAGATCGGGTACGCCGTGTGAGAGGAGTTCTCTTACAAACTATTTTTGTACACAGACAGACAGATATTCATTTTTATATATATAGATAGAAATATTAGATCAGATATGTATAATATATTTATCTAAGACTCTGTAAAATATATAATATATTATTTTTCGTTTTAAAAATGTACGAAATTTTTCATTTAACAAATTCTTAACAGTCCGTATGGCTATTCGAATTAAGTTCGAATTTTAGAAAAATCAGAAAAACTTGTCATAAAAAGACTGAAAATACCTCAAGGAAAATGGGCAAATTGCAGAATTTGTTCACCAGTTCTTATATCTTCACCCGAAGGAATGAAGATTTATGTTATTTGACAAGGCAATAAATTTAGTACTCAGAAGGAAGCAGCAGGAGGAAGTCGGTTAAGCGATAGTCGGACACAATATCGGTCGCAAATCTCTACTGAACTTATAAAAACGTGGTACTGCCTTAGATTTTGCCAGATCGTAATCAGACACCGTAAATGGGCTGTATCGACCCTTCCCTTCTTGTTCCTCCAATAAAAATTGACCGAATTTCAAAAACTCGGTTTTTTCTCTGTAATTTCTAATCAGTTGGCTACACAAGTCTAGGTTCTTATCCAAAAATGTTGATTTACAATTCTCTGTAAGACCTGAGAAGATTTGAGGAACTAAACGTCCCCTCCGAGGTTCATCTAACACTCCTAAGGGGAGCGCTTCAGAATATTATAATTTGGAATAAGATTTAGCACACTTCTTTTAGCAACCCTTGGGTAAGCCAGTTTAACAGTCTGAACTGTTTTTTTCCGATGGACCGATTTTGCACAAACGCGGCACCTGTGGCCCGTAGTATAGACGATGATGCTCTAAAAAAAATGCTATATATGTGAACGTGCCCGATTCTCAAACATTACTATATCGCCTTACCTCACCCATTAGACCATCAAACGAGCTCGCTGCTGTTTGCCTGTTAATTGGCAAAGAGCGTGGGAGCATCCCACTTGACTTGTTTAAACATTTTTAAAAAAAATCACGATTTTGAATGCCTCTATCAACTAACAAAGTATAGGAGGTGGATTCGATAACGATAAGGTTTTTTCATGCGTAATTTCAGTCTCGTGACTGAAATAATTCCGTTTCTATTGTCATCATGATATTGAAGGCTTTATTTAGCATAGCTAGAATGTTCCACCGAGGTTCAAATTTGTACCGCAGAGCCGCCGCTAAATAAATCTTCTTAAATTGGGCTCCGAAAAGCCACCGAAAACATAGGCTCGGATTTACTTTTTTTCTGAGCCACTTATACTGCATACACTATCAAGGTTTCAGGAGATTCTTTATTTAGGTGAGAGAATGGTGATGAAGGTACCAGAAAGAGAGTGGAAATTTAGTCTATTTTCGTTCTCAGATTACATGCGAGTAATCGGTGTCAAACTCGACTGCTCTCAGTACTTTCTCCCAAAATTGTCGGCTTCTATTCCTAGATAGTCCAAGTCAACTTGGCTATTCCAGAGGGATGCTGGCAATCACATTTTAATATAACACCGTGGGTAAGACCTTCACGGCTAGATTCACGTAAAATCCCCGTGGACTCCACTCAGTACAACCGATTGAAAGATACGAATTATATGGGTTGAATCTAACATTTGTGTGGAAGCTACCAGTGGGGGGTGCGATTACCTGTTCAAGTTTTCTCAAGTAATACTACAGATACATATAAATCAACATGAGGAGTAAAAAACAAGACTGCTTCAATCTACTACTTACAAATTAGGGAGGAAAGATTAAATTTCGAAAAATATCAATTGTATGAGAGGTGCCAGAAGGGATATGCCAAAAAGTATGATCCTAAGATTACCTGAGTTGGATAGATCGTTTATATGGGAGTTTTTGGAAAGGGCGCGGATAGTCGGACAATTGGTTATAGTTTCATCAAGCGTTATAAAATAAGTTAGGTTAGGTTAGGTTAGGTCAGTGTGGCAGTGTGTATGGACTGACTTACTTAGACTGTATAGTCCATTGTGATACCGCGAAAACTAGAGATATGGATGTCCCTAGTTTCCCCCGTTTAACCATTTTGGGCGCTTCAAGAAGCTCTTATGTCGGAAAATATCTGTATCGTACAGATCTCCTAGGTCCCTAAAAATAAGAGAACAGCGTTGATCCCCTACTGTTTGGCAGATGTTCTACTGACTCCTCCTCTTCTTCATCCCCACATCTCCTCCAAGAAGTCACTATTCGCAACCCTCAATCTCACTGCATGTCTTCCAATCAGACAGTGTCCCGTCATGACGGATACAAGCAATGAGACGTCGGATCTTGATAGCGACAGCAGTATGTGTGAACGCTTCAGATCTAGGCGAGGCCACATCTGTATGGATTGATTACAGCCTCGAACAGACTCCCACCTGCAATTTGGAGCTATAGGGTGATTTTTTTAGGAATTAAGTTTTTCAGGTTGACAGCACTGGTTGGTAATGGCTTCCAAACGTCATCTGTCAAAGTGAAAAGTGCACAGTATACTCTGCCATTTCATCATGGAATGACGAATGACCTACCACAACGTCTAATTTTTGGCGAATGGGCCTTACAAAAAAAAAGCTCAAAGAAAATCCGCTGTTTTATCGAAAAATTGTGTTCAGCGATGAAGCTCATTTCTTGCTGAACGGGTATGTACACAAGCAAAACTATCGCATCTGGAGTGATGAACAGCCACATGCCATACTCGTACATGAATTACCGATGCATCTTCGAAAAAACTGGGCTAGTGGCATCATCGGTCCATTTTTCTTCAAAGACGACCGTGGAAGAAACGTTGCCGTCAATGGCGAACGGTATCGAGCCATGATACGCGATTTTTTTGCCCCAATTGGCTGAGTTGAACTTGCTTGACATGTGGTTTCATCAGGGCGGTGCAGCATGCCACACTGCTCGTGAAACAATGGATATGTTGAGGGATGAATTTGGTGCAATTTAACGCCTTTTGATTATTTCTTGTGGAGTTATGTCAAGTCATTAGTCTATGTGGACAAGCCGAACACTATTGAAGCCTTACAGGAGGAAGCCGAAAGGCTCGAAATAGTGACGAAAAATTGGACCTTCCGAATGGACATTTTGAGACGGAGCCGCGGACAATATTTGCATGAAATTATCTTTAAAAATTAAATGGCAAAGACTAATTTATCAATTCTAATAAAAAATTTTAGTACATGATGCAAATTTAGGTGTTTTTTCGTTTAAAAAAAAAAAAACGATTAAAAAATCACTCTATAAAAATGCCCTATCTCGCTGTAGGAGCTTGCAAGTGGCTAGAGGTATGCCTACGGACGGACTCCAACTCGGCTGGCTCGGCTGTAAGGTTGTCCCTAGTCTTGTTATAAAATAAAACCATGGGTGAAAATGTTAATAGGCTGCTACACTCTATGGTTTAGGAGTTACGGGGGAAAATTGAATTTCGGAAAATCGATCAATTTAGGTGGGAAATATCAGATATGGCAGGTCGGTATAGCTCATTTAAAATCGCCAACTGAGATCTGGCATAATATTGTATTGTTCTGTTTAGATTCAATGTTTTCATTGTTCGTAAAATTTTATAAAATTTGCAGTTAATTCATTTAAATAGCTTACAACGCCTGGGTGAATAAAACTTTCAGAACGCTACATAAACGAATCAAATGTGTGAAACCTTCAGAATTTTCAAAAAGAAATATTATGATTGCCTACTTTTTTTAACACTTCTCCTTATCAGTCCATAACAAAAATAATAATTTGTAAAAATAAAAGATCGTCAAAATGAAAATTTATTTAAATTACAAAGATGGACGCGAACAGTTGTTAGTTTTATGATTTATGATGATGATGGAAACAGACTAAATCAGTTGTAAACTTTTTTTTTAATTTTTCAAATACAAAATTGAAATCAATTTAAGCCATTTAGGTGCGTTTTTGGTCATTTTTTAAGTTTGGCTCAAGTTACAACTGGTTATTATTTTATTCTTGAAATGTACATAAATAAAAGATGCCACAATGGCCAACTCACCACATAAATGTTCCCTGCGCTACGCCATAGACCACAAATAATATTATACAAAAGTTTATTGTATGCAAACATCTTTTCCCATAGAAGAGGGGCACCGTTTGGGTCCAGATAAGTTGCAAGGCATCCTTGACACTACGGACATTAGATAAGCTGGATCCATGGCTTTCCAAAGTTATGTGTTTCACCGGATACTCTGTGGCTGGACGTCCAGTATTTTTCACAAATAGCCAGCGAAGAATTTCCAAAGCTTTTCCCTGGTCCCCTTGTACTAAGATATATTTCGGCGTTTCAGGCAGTGCAAAGAGTCCAATCAGAGCTAAAAGCGTCAAGATGGCATTGGTGATAAGTAAAACACGCCATGGAGAGAATTTTATGCCCAAAAATACTGTATCAATGTTAAGAGGCAGGATGACGAGAGCAATAACTAATGTATAGAATACAAATTATTAATACATACGTTTAACCATTGTCCAACTAAGTTATATGTACTCGTATACCTACCGGGCAAGTAGACCAAGGCCATCGGCAGAAATACAGACAATAATGTTGCATATTTGGTTCTCGATTTGTTGCCGTGGTATTCTCCCGCTATACTGAACACACATGCCTGTCCGCCAGAGATGAAGAATCCGCACAGGAAACGTAAAACAATCAACATCCATATGTTAACAGAAAATCCCGATATAACACTCGATATGGCAGCTAATGCCAGAGTCACACGCAGCATCCTTACACGACCCCAAGTGTCGGCCAAGAACCCCATAATGTGGGAACTTAACACTATACCGAGAAATCCTGATGATGCCAATATGCCCTGCTCACCAAGAGTGGACTCCAAGTCACATTTCATGTAGGGCAATATAATGCTCACGCACATGATTTCTACCATAACAGCCATGAAGCAAACACCGCTTATCAGCAGCAGCAAGTAATGAAACTTACCCACGGGAATTATATTGATGGCTTGCTCGAAGGTATGTGAGGGTGCCACGGAGTCGTCATATTCATATTGGCTCTTGTTGTCATCTGCAACAGAACCACGGAAAATCCAATAAAATTTACAAATCCAATAAAATTCAATAACGCAAACAGTTTCTTTAATGCATTTATAAATGTCAATCTTAATTAAAACCCAACTGTACTCGTATACAGTTCGGTCATTTAAAAATCTATTATGATTGGTCAAGAGTTCAGTTCCAAATAGAATTTCTAATTGATCGGAAGCGCTCACAATGTTGGCTTCCGCTACCAATACTGATAGCGCACCCATAAACACTTCGACTCCTGACGATGAAGAAGAACAACACCAGGATTTTTTGGATTCAAAACTATTCCGCTGGATCTCGGTGTTTGTGTATTTAGGCGGTATAAGTGGTCTGGGCTTTATTTTGTCCCTCTACTATTTGTTATTCTTCGATTCGCGTATGCCTGAAATGTATTTGAAGTTTCCAGTATCGATAGACGGTAAACCTCTGCAAAGGGTACAGGAAATTAAAAACTAAAAAGAGGTAAGTGTGAAATTCCATAGAGAGAAAAAGATATCTTGAAAATCTCAACAAAATATCTCAACAAAACGCATAACAGTTTGAACTTTTTTAAAAATGTTGACAAATTGAAAAAACTATCAAAATGGCACTCAATAGGAATATGTGAGGAAAATGTTCTTCAACTATGTATCGAACGGGTGAAATGTTTAGTTTCTGCATAACAGTAATTAAAATACGAGGTGTGTTACAAGATAAGTTGAATTTTCTTTTTTTTCAAAAAATATTTATTCATCAATTTCTATTTTATCTTCTTCAAAGTAGTCCCCCTCTAATATAAAATACTTGTGCTAGCATTTTGTCCACTCCCAGAAGCAGTCCTGTTATGCACTTTTTGATATGTCCTTGAGCTCTCTCAGCGATTCGGTTTTTATCTCCTCAATCGTCGCAAAACGCCGTCATTTCATGGGTCTCTCTTCAATCTTGGAAACAGGAAAAGGTTACAGGGGGCCAAATGTGGTGAATACGGTGGCTGAGGCATAATAACGGTGTTTTTTTTGGCCTAATAATCTCTCGCAAGCAAAGATGAGTGAGCAGGTGCATTATCATGGTGCAAAAGCCATGAATTTTTTTTCACAATTCCGGGCGTTTTTGTCGTATTGCTTCACGCAAACGGCGCATAACTTCAAGATAATACTCCTTATTTACCGTACAACCTTGTGGCAACAACTCCTGATGCGCTACGCCATGGTAATCGAAGAAAACAGTGAGCAAAACCTTGACATTTCATCGAATTTGGCGTGTTTTTTTGGATTTGGCTCTCCTGGACTCTTCCATTGGGACGATTGGGTTTTGGTTTCGATGTCATAACCATATACCCATGATTTGCCACCAGTTATGGTTCTTTTAAGCAAATCTAGATCATCGTTGACGTCGTTCAACCATTCCTGAGCGATGCTCATGCGACAAAATTGCATGGCATGATCCAACCAATATGCCGACATCCTCAGCAACTTCTCTAATTGTGATTCAACGATTCTCCATAACAATTTTCTGCACTTTCTTAACATTTTCATCGGTTGTTGATGT
This sequence comes from Philornis downsi, assembly GCA_019455685.1. Taxonomy (NCBI): domain Eukaryota; kingdom Metazoa; phylum Arthropoda; class Insecta; order Diptera; family Muscidae; genus Philornis; species Philornis downsi. Next base: position 468,375 of record JAHXMU010000012.1, read on the forward strand.
GCTAGGAGGAAGGTCTTCTCGACCTTCTGCGAAAAGCTTGTATCTCTTGTAAACATTTTTTTGACTCAGAGACTCTCACCGTATGCCACTGTCAACATTTCAAGTGTTTTTGAGCATTTAATTCAATTTTTTACACAAAATTTGATGCAACGTCTTTGATCCATTTCTTTTCGATAGCAGAAAATCGCGGAACACGCAAAACACTTGTTTTATTTATGCCCCTCACAAACAAACTAAACATGCTATATGGATAAAACCGACAACATATCTTCAAGACGAGTGTACCAACATAAAAAAAATTATCGAAAGTCTAATGTGCATAGCCCGCGAAGTTTTAAAATTCACCATATTTTTTGAACACACCTCGTATTGTATAACGTATGTAATATCTCCAGCGATCTCCAGCTCCTACTGGGGTGGAAAATCATTCATTTTGTGTGGGTGGTACCAGGAAGATTGGACCGATATAGATCATTTACAATCTCCGGCTACAATCTGAGAAAATTTTGGGATGTGCCAAGCAATAACAATAAAAAAAAAATTGAAAACGATATTTAAATTTTTTAGGGTTTTTATTGAATTTCTTTTACATACAAAAATGAAAAAAAAATTTAATTTTAATAATTTTAAAAATGGCGCTAAATTTGACCCTCCCGAAAAATTGGACCTGGACGTTGTTGTCCTGTTTGGCTCTTCTATTTATGTGAAACACAAAAACCAAAAAAAATATTAATCAATATGTCTATAGGTATGTCCTGTACTAGAATAAAAACAAATTACAAAATGGCGCGGTTTTGAATATGACACTTTAAAAATCAAAGTTTTTCAGTTTTTTATTCAAAAAAAAAAAAAAAAAAAAAAAAAAAAAAAAATACGAAATATTGAAATATTAATATGATTCTGAAGCGATAACCATTGATGCTGTGAACAACAACAACAGACGATTCAGTTGAATTGTTTTTTTTTTCGTTTTGTTTTTTTTTTTTTTTTTGACACCAGGCCGAAAAAAGTGCTTTTAAGATAATTGATTTATCTTAATTTTGATTTGATTTAATACTTACAGTTAATCCAGCACCATACAGAACTCCTTCTGTTTCTTCGTATTCCAATGATTCTTCATACGTCTGATTTTTTCGCGCTGTTCGAGCTTCTTTTGAGTCATCAGTAATTCGACGGTTGGCTGTATATACTCGACGCGCGTCGCGGTCTCTTGCGAGTTGCTCCACTTGTGGTCCGATGGTGATACCCATGACCTTCATAATTTTCAAAACAGCAGCGAATCCTTCATTAAATGCACAGGCAGAAATATAAGTGGCAATATCAATTTTTTTTGCCAACAAACTGATGTTTTGACGCTAGCTGCCAGACACAAGAATTGAAACTCTCATTATTGTTCTGGTTATTATTACCAATATACCTTTCCAATAAATCGTGTGCTGTTAATTCTTCGTAGATGGGTTTCAATATTTCTTGTGCGTCATTGTCTAGAGCAGGTTGATGCTCATAGGTATCTAAAGTACCTGCAGCTTCACTCTGGCGCCACTTGCATCACGATTCTGGAATTCTGGCTCTACCTGCTAAAATGGCTGTAGAATCGAAAATACTGGGAATATACTTCCAAAAATTTGACAGTATATTCTTAAAAGCCTATACTTTTGAAATATCGAAAAAATCGATTTTTTTTTTTAAATTCTAGACCACCGGGACCCCTTAAGACGTTTCATATAAATTTACGATATTTTTCGTGTATTACAGCCAATCAGCCAAAGAGATGGACGTCTCTCAATCGATTTAAAAATTAATGAAACAGTGTTAATCAAAAAGCTGCAAATGATAAAATCGCTATTCGTGAAAATATCCAAATGTTGCCTTCAAAGAAATGCATTTAACCAACGGACTTCAACATAGTACCAATTCTTTTAAATCACTAAATTACAAAAATAAAAAAAAAAACGCCAAAATATAAGTAAAGGGTGTCCCAACAAGAACGCAAGATTTAAATGACTGATGCAGCAATTGAATTGTTTCTCTGGCTGTATGACATGTGGCGCCGTCTTGTTGAAACCACATGCCCTCCACATTCATTTCTTCAATTCTAGGCACGAAAAAACTGGTTATCATTTCACGATACCTAACACTATTGACAGTTTGCGCTTGACATGCCTCATTTTCATAAAAAAGGTCCTCCAGCCCAAAATCCACACCACACAGTGACACGTTGAGGATGCATTTGCTTCTTGTGAATCACTCGAGGACTTTCCTCACCCCAAATGCGACAATTCTGCCTATTGACGAAGCCATCAAGATGGAAATGAGCCTCGTCACTGAAGATGATTTTATCAGCAAAATCAGCATTTTCATGTTGTCTCTCCAATACCCAATTAATGAACTCCCTTCACTGTCCATGGTCAGCTGGCTTCAGTTCCTGAGTCAATTGAACTTTGTACGCATGAAGATGCAAATCTTTCATCAAAATTCGCTGCATAGTGGATTTGGAGACACCAATTTGCTGAGCTCGGTGTCGAATTGAGGTGGATGGAGTTTGAGCGACATCATCACGTACAGCTGCGACATTTTCGGTCAATCGACCTGGTCGAAGGCGCGTTGTTGTATTTACATCACTAACAGACCCAGGTTTGGCAAATGTATCCATTAATCTCTTTGCAGTCGAATCTTTTGGAGCATTATTGTGACCCCAAATTGATGGCAATTTGCGAACTATAGCCGCAAAACTTTCAACGTTTTGGTAAAACAATTTCGCAATGAGAATGCGTTCTTCATTCGTGTAGCGCTCCATTTTTACTAACCTCGTACCTTCTACTAGCAAACAGGAACAATTGTTCAAATCTCAAACAATGACACTTCGAATGGCGCCAAATTTAAATCTTGCGTTCTTGTTGGGACACCCTTATTATTTTATATAATTATTATTATTATTATTTAATATAAATCGCAAAATTTACAATGTTTTCCAGAGAGAGTTTGAAAAACCAACTATATGATTTCAAAAACATTCCAAAGTAACCAAATAAAAAGTGTCACACGCACAAAACAAATACATCATTAGCGCCTATTTCATTACTAGCAAAATACAAAGATTCGAGTGACACCCATATCGCAGTTGTTAACTGGTTCGCAGTTTTTTTTATAGAAAACTTTCCTCTAAATTCAATTTGAATGCAGCAAAATAAAATTATTCATGTATATAATTCTTTAACCCGAAAAAAATAGTTTAACATATTAAAAACATAATTTTTAGTTTTATAATTTGTAATATTTATAATTTAATATAATTGTTCACCAATATTTGCAACTGTAAAATTGATTCTAGTAAGAAAGAAATTACAAACTCTATCCACATTAATTTAATCAATGAATTTCTATGAGAATTTCTTTGGTACTCGTACATGCCTATCCTATCGTCTTAGCCACCACCACCTTTGCTTTTCTTTGGAATATTTTTCAAGAAGGTTCTGTCACGTTTCCTTTTTCGGGTGTTCAAAACAAACATTTTCTTAAGTCTCTCAATAATTTCATTTTCATGCAAAAGCCCTTAATATGTATCTGCATATGTTTGTTTGTATTTCAGTGGCTCTTGCACCACCATGAGTGGTCAAAAGCCCATTACATAAAAGTTCAACAATAATCGCCGGTAGAGGGTAAATACTGAGGAATCTACATGATGCGGTTGAAGGCGACTTTGTGTGGGAACTACAACACATTCGAATTATTCTGAAGGAAATTTCTGACTAAGAGATTTCATAGAGGAGATTTCTTTCAATTCGCGTTGTCTGACGAATTTTTAAAGGAAAAACTTGTTCCTTCTTTCCATTGACCATTTTATATGGAAGTTTGCGTAAAAGACTCCAGCAGAGCAGTAAGTTTTACAAAAAATAATTCTAAATTCGGCGTTCAACAGACACGTTCTTATTTAATAAAATTTTTAATACCAAAGTTAACATCCATTATGCTAAATATAATATTTGCAGTCAAATTTCCATAAGTAGATCAAAAAGTTAATGAAAAAATTTAATATGTGAATTTTTGAACTGAAAATTCTTGTGATTTTTTTTTATGGCGAACATTGGTGAATGGCATCTATGCCATTTGGTGAGTTATTATCTTTGTACAAGGTTATCCATTTTCCGGGTTTGGCGGTAGGCACTTCAACTGGCGTAAATCTTTATGAAACTTCTTAACATTTGGCACAGATAAATAGTTTACCAGATCACAATCGGTTATTATAAACAGGCTATATCGGTCGCCTCATTCTGGTTTGGTACCTCCAAAACAAATTGACGGGTGAAAATGCGTGTATAACCTATAAATAAAGTATACAATTGCAAAAATATCCAATTTTTCGGATTTTCAATGAGTTTAGGAAAAATGGTACCAGCTATCTTCTTAAAACGGGGCGTCCAATTGGGAAAAATCACCGAATTTTTGCGTTCCTAAGGAATTCTCAGAAAGCCATACCTATCATATGGCTTAAACAAATATTCAAAAAGTTGGCAGAAGAGAAAAACGTCTCGAACACAAATATGTTCATGTCTAGAAACAGGAGAATCTCATTGAGAAATATCCAAATTTTCGACGTTTTAGGCAAATGAAAACCCTCTTAAAACGTAGAAAGAAATTTCAGTATCTGCAGAACAGAGAGCCCAATCGTAAACTTAACTTAGTTTTGGTTCTAAAGGGGTGCATTTAACCAATTATTAAAATTCCATTATTAAAATTCCTTTTATTAAAATTCCATGGCGTAAAAAAATATTGAAAATATTGCCAAGTAAAAAATCGCTAAAATTCAAATACACAGATACGCAGAATGTGCTGCAACTATGGAGGGAGCATTTTTATAAGCCCTTAGTTCTGGGTAGCAGCACGATCACCCCAATTATCGACGATGGCTTAAATTGCCCACCTCCGAGGCAAACAGAGATCAGAACAGCAGCATGCGGCTTAAGAACAACAAAGCTGCGGGCGCTGATAGCCTGCCTGTAGAGCTGTTTAAGGCTGGTGACGATGAGCTGATAAACAGCCTGCATCAGCTCCTATATACGATTCGGCTCAAGGAAAATATGCCCGATGATTGGAATTTGAGTGTACTGTGTCCAGTGTTTAAAAAAGACGATGCACGTGTTTGTAAAACCTATCGCGGTATCAATCTTTAACCCATTGTTTATAAGGTCCTGCCGAGTATGATATGTGAAAGACTGAAGCTGATTTTAACTGACCTGACGTGATAAATCAACTGACCAGATATTCACACTACGACAAATTCTGGAGAGGACGCAAGAGAAACAGATCGACACGTACCATATTTTCGTCGATTATAAAGCTGCCTTCGAGAGCCCGATACGGCAAAAACTAACTGTCCGTGTCCGAGTTTGGAACTCCTACGAAGTTTATACGTCTTTGTAGGATGGCGCTGACTGACACGAAGTCTTTAGTGAAGATAGGCAAAGATCATAGCGAGCCTTTTTACACCAAGCGAGGATTTAGGCAGTTAACACGCCTTGTATCATCTTTAGCAAAAGCCATGTGTAAATCGCATATGCAGATGCCATAAACATCATTGGCAGAAAACTGCGAAATGTTACTGCAACCTTCTCAAGCATCGAGAAGGAAGGGGCGAAAATGGGTCTAGTGGTAAACGAGGATAAAACAAAGTTATTTATTTCGACTGGCAAAGAGTCTACTCGTTTGAGACGCTGTGTGAATGTTGACAACTATAATTTTGAAGTGGTGGAAGAATTCATCTACCTCGGTTCCGCTGTAAACAAAACGAATGACATCAGCATGGAGATAAAGAGGAGAGTATTGCTTGCTAAGAGATGTTACTACGGGCTAAGCAAGCGATTCAATGATAAAGCCCTCTCTCGACAAACAAAAATCCGACTGTACCAGACGTTGATTCTACCTGTATTGTTATATAGCGCAGAATTCTGGGTTATGACGCAAGCGGATGAGTCAATACTGGCAGTTTTGAGAGGAAAATATTCCGGAAAATATATGGACCCATCATAGTACAGTAGCGGAGACTATCAGCGTCGCATGAATAATGAGCTGTATGAGCTATATACCGACATCGATGTGGCCAAACGCATTAATATACAGCGATTGCGTTGGCTGAGTCATGTTGTGCGGATGGGCCTCAATGCTCCGGCACGGAAAGTTTTCGACATAGAGCTCGATGGACGGCGCAGAAGAGGGCGACCAAAACTCCGTTGGAAGGACCAGGCTTTTGAAATAATATCGAAACTTGGTGTGACGAATTGGAGGAGAAGCGCAGAAGATCGAAGTGTTTGGAATTATTTTCTACGTGCGGCGTATAATGGATAAGGATGTCTATTCCAGTGCCACCTAAGAAAAAGAAGAATCCCCCAAAAAGGTGTCAATCGTTTTTATTTCTCATTTCAAATAGAATGGTAATTGCTTGGTGCAGCAATTTTTGACATTTGGCTTACATTAAATTTGGTTGAGCGAATGCTGTAAAATGAGAAGAGGTTAAATGGAAATCGCAACAAAGTAAAATGCAAATGCAATGAATATTCTGGCCTACAGAGACATTTTCCGTGTAGAGATAACTACAAGATTGATTAAACGGGTCGAGGTCTATGCCAGCATTAAACCTGTGTTCTTTCAAACCCGTACCTTGGTGACATAATTTAAATGTTCTATTTGTGAACAACGAACGCTGATCTCCTGACAACTGTCACATTTCTTTTGACTTACGAAGTATCATTGTCATGGGAAAAGTTTTAAGTGGCAACTTCTCTCAAATTAATCTTAAGAAATTTAAATTTTTTTTTTGTTTTTGTGCAAAAAGTATTATTTTCAAACATTTTGATTAAAAATGTTGATTAATAATTTAAGATGGTCTTGTTCGTCTTATAATGGCATCTTAATTAAATAGAAAAAGTACAAAATTTCACAAGATATTCGTTATGTTAGGAAGAGGAATCATTGGTGATAGTTTTACTTTGCATATAAAATGCAAAACTTTATTGTTCATACATTTTTCAAATTCATGTAAGCGTCTGTACCAACCGCTACAACAAACTAAAAACATCTTCCCGTCATTGGTAATACAAATTTAGTAGAGAACAACAACATGAAAAAAATAATTTACTTAAAACCCACCCATAAGGTCTGGCCGGTCTGGCCTGGTCAATTAGAGAGAAAAACCACAGAAATGAATGAGAAGAAAAAAAAACAATAAATAAATACATTTACATTCCAAGACGGAGGCCAAAATAAAACAGCACCAACTGAATTTGTGAAATTGTAGACGACCAACAAATAAGTATTCTTTGAAATAGTCTACTACGGCAGTTTATTAGTGGTAGAACTTAAGTTTTTCGCAAAACTGAAATCAGCAGCAGCAACAGCAAAAGTTGAAAGTTTTAAAAATTTTTATAGATGCAAACGGTTCATTACAAATTCCTAAAATACCAAAGATTTAAGTGAATTTTACGTAAAACTAAAACATAACAAATCAAAATCAAAACAAAATGTCTGAACAGAAAAAACCCGACGAAGAGGTGCCTGTGCCCAAAAATGAAGATTTTCTTGAGTCAAAAGCCTTTCGTATACTCTCGATTATATTGTATATGGGTGGTATTAGTGGCCTGGGCATGACACTGGCCATGTATTACATTTTTATCTGGGATTCCCGAATGCCCCCCTTGCCGGATATCAAACATTCGACGCATCATATAGGCTAAAGCGTGCAAGCCAATACGCTGAAATGCTTAAACATCAATAAGGTATGTAAATCTGCCGATTAACTAAGCAGGGAATGAGTGAATGTGCATTAGAATGAATTGAAATGTGAACTGATTTGTTGGTGAAATGCAGTGATGATGATTGTTTGCATTAAAAAGGCTTTTGTTTTTAATCGCCATGAATTGGGTCAATACGTATAATTAAATGTACACAATTAGTTTGTCCGCTTACTATGTATGTGAGATTGACTGGTTGTCAAAGCCTTTGTAGTCATACAGATTTCATTTGTGATTTGACAAATGAAAAAAGGAAAATGCGATAAATTCTAATAATTGTGCACGCTGCTGTTCTGCTGCAGTGAAATCCTATTCTAAATAAATAGTTTAAATCATGACCATTCAAAGGTTTTTATATTAATACGAGTATGTGAGAGTCGAAATTTTACATGGGTGGGTTTAACATTTGTTCATATATTTTCTATGAGGCTAATAGTATTTTCATCTACATTTGAAGAAACGGAGAAATAGATGGAAATAAATTTGGCTAAATTATATCCACGCATTCAATTTGAGAAAATGATTGTTGATAACACTACTGTGCAAATGGTATCACATCCTCATCAGTTTGATGTTATGGTCACACCAAATTTGTACGGCAATATTGTCGATAATTTGGCTTCTGGTTTGGTCGGTGGTGCCGGTGTTGTGGCTGGTGCTTCTTACTCTGCTAAGGCTGTGGTCTTTGAACCTGGTGCACGTCATACTTTCTTTGAAGCGGTGGGTAAAAACGTAGCCAATCCCACCGCTATGTTCTTGGGCGGCACTAAACTTTTGCGTCACATTAATTTACCCACCTGCAGTGATAGGATCAATAATGCTTTACATCGCGTACTTAAAGATGGTGAAGTCGTAATCAAGGATTTAGGTGGCCAATCAACTACTCTAGATTTTACTCGCGCCGTCATTGCCAACATCCATTAAGCGTTGTCTTGTGAACCAGTCATCAAGAATAGTTACCATCATATACTTGCTATCAAGTTGCTTTCCTTCCTAAACCAAATACTAATTTAACGTTCTAAATTTAGCTGGAAGGCTGGCTATGCCTTCCCTATACCAATTGTTTATTTGATTATTTAAAATGATATATAAAAATATATTAATTTACAATCCTTGAGTATTAATCTGGCGAATATTTTTATGTATTTTAAATCGTATCTGTATTCTTTTTTAAATTTAGTCAATTCTATTCTTGTCCACTTATTGCATGTACCACATCCAAACCAATTTTTATTTTGTTTTTGATTTGTAATGGATTCTTTGCTCTTGTAGCGCGTTTTAAGACGTCTCTTTTTAATGTTATTTAACATGTGCGTTTTTGGATTATACGGCGGTAGCAATTTTAATATATTGGAGGACGAAAACCACATATATTTCATTTTACTTCTCCATAAATCCCTTAGAAAATCAATCAACTCATAATGTCTCAAATTGTATGCAAACTCTACAATATTTATAAGAAGAAAACATGTAATCTGTTTGAAAAAATAAAGAAACAACAAATGTTGCGAAAAATTTGTAGTCACAAAGAAAAACGGTCTAATTAAAGCTACGATAAAATCGAATTTATTCGTCGTTATTGTTAATCCTTATTTAGACACATATTTACGTTAAATCCCCATTCCAAAATTCAATATAGTTTACAAGTTATAGTAATTTTTCAAAATGGCGATTTTTGATGAAAATATATTGTATAATTCCGTTTCGAATTGTTGTATATGTGGTAATGAACTGTATTTGTTCAAAGTTTGCGGAATTATAATGCAACGCTCGTGAACCAAATAAAAGACAAATATTTTATTATAATGTTAATATTTGTAATCCAATTTTATTTCAGTTCAAGAGTTCTTACTCGTTCAAAGGTTGTTCAAAAAAGAGGTAGAAGCTCATGATGCTTTGTAGCAAGTAACGTGAGCTAGACATCAGTTGTTATTCAGCATAACAGTAAGTGGAAGATTGGAAACTCTTTATGTAGTTATATAAAAGCTTTATTTTGTCGCAAGAAAGGGTTGCCATCAAATCGAGAATTCATAAAAAATGGGAAACTTATTTGTTCTAGTTTATAAATATTTCATTTTTAAATTCATATTTCATTGTAATTGAACACAGTTCAACATATATAAATCCTTAAAATATTGATATAGGCAAGAATAATATGTTTAGTTTTTAATGTTAATATCCCTAAGACACGTCTTTTGTCGTCTAGGCTTAATTTCAAAATTCCAGGGAATTGCAGGGAATTTGCGATTTCGGTTGGGCAGAGTATCTCGTCGTTCAAAAGTATTCTGGCAGGATCAATTTCTCAAGGATCAATTTTATCACCAATTTTGTTCTCGATCTATACTTCGGATATCAAACCTCCTAAAGAAGTCGACATTGCTTATTATGCAGACTCTACGGCGCAAATTTCATCAAGCAAATTAGCACACGCCCCCTCTTAAAGAAAATGGAAAATAGTCTTATGGCCTGTAACAAATACTTAAAAAAATGGAAAATTAAGATCAACGTTCACAAAACCCAAAGCATAATTTTCCCTTTCAACAAGTCCCCGAAATGAATCCCGACGAGACCAATATACGAATACTTTGAAGGCAAAACCATAAAAATTCAAAATGATGTCAAATATCTTGAGATGATTTTAGACAAACAAAAAAAATCTCTTTCCACAAACATATTCAATTCTCTTGCGACCAGGCACTGCATTTATTTAGGGCATTATGGCTATTCTTAAACAGACGATCGAGTCTAAGCCTTAAAAATAAGAATCTTTTTTACAAGTGTGTTATAAGGCCTATAATGTCTTTCGCTTCACCTATATGGCGGTACAACGCGGCAAAGAGCCACTTATGAAAAATACAAATTCTCAAAATAAGTGCTTAAAAATGATCTCTGTTTTTCTTTTTCCGTAATAAGAGAATGTAAATAATTCATTAATCTACTCACAATCGGTAACCAAGTAAATTGTATAGCATAGTTAAACAAAAGCAATTCACGATTGAATACGTCCTGTACATTGATTTGCAATTCAAATTAAGTACATTTTTAATTTCAAATTATTATAAGTAAATATGAACGCTGTAAGTTTATACACAAATAAAAAAAAACAAATTTTCACAATAGCGATGTTTTGCAATATGCGTAATAACTGAAATTCCTAAATTCAGTTAATTCCGAATTAAGTCGTTTCTTCTTTAAAGCACAGAAACAATAAGCATAGTGAATGCCTGCTTGAAAAACATCGGGAAATTTACCCAGTCTCTTTTACCATTTTACAGGAAAAATATTGAGCGTCCTAAAATATGAAACTACTGCAGAAAATTAAATATTCGTAATGTTTAACGTAGTGGATTTTTTTTTGCGTAATTCTGCATTTTCTGTATTCATCCCTATATATTTCAATATCAGATGCGATCAGTATCAATTTTTGAATATACATATATATTTTGGTGAAAAGTGGCAACCCTTTAAAACATAAGTTTTAAATTTCAAGGCGATACGTTGAAATTATAGGCATTTCAAAAAGTGCTGTACATTGTATATTGATCGAAGACTTGAAGATGAGAAAGCTGTGCTCAAGAAGGGGGCCACGCTCGCTTTCAATAGAGCAAAAACATTTGTTCATATTCAAATCCATTTTGTTCACATTCAGTAACCTTTTATTGCAATGGATTCATTTTTTTCTATCTTCAATGACACTTCCGTCTTCCATGAGGATGAGTGATCTTTAATTCTCACTCCTCTGTTGCATTTTAAACTATTTTTTTTTTTGTATGCTATCAACGTATAGGAAAACTTAGATTTTTTGAACATTATACTGAAGGATTCCCTTATTCTTTCTGATACGGAACCACCAGGTGAATTGATTTGCACACATTTTCACCCCATGCGCTAGTGTAAAAGGGTGAGTGACGTCAGAAGTAGAATTACAAAACAAATTCCCTTACATCTCATGAATGGGAGGTATGAGGTATGGGAGAGCTTTACACATTCAGTGAGCTTAGATGCATTCTATTTTTAGACTTACTCAAATGGACCTTCAGTTTAAAGACGATTCCGAATGTTACTATTTGAGAAGCATTTACAAGAATTGTCGATTACTCGATTACTCGAAGCGTTCGTCAGATACATAAGGTTACCCGCCACTATATGCGGGGTTGAACCTGCAATCACTCAAACAATAGACGCGTGTACTAAGCACCGTGCCACGGACGGTCAGAAGTGAAATTAAAGCTCAATAAAAGAAGCAAAATTATAGTTTTCTGAAGTCTTCCATTTAGATTTCATAGAGAGACCAATGCTTTTTTGCTAAATCGGCTAATTTGTAAGTGTAGTACCCTAAGGGGCGTGGCAATTTTCACTCGTTCAACTAAATTTACTGAATGCGTAATGTATACTAAGTTATACTGAATTTTTATGGAAGTTTGTATTTGTATGGAAGTTGGATAATTTTACAAGAATTTTAATGCAATACAATAGAAAAACATATTATTAGATGTGCAACTAAGTTCCCGCTGTTTGCCAATATATGGCGCCAGCTATAAGTGCTAGTTGATTCGGCCATAACCTAAACGTCACGAGCCAAGCTTAGGTATATGGTAAACATACCGCCTCGACACAATAGTGATTTTCTTTTGACGTAATATTCTCTTGGTTGTGCGAATATGTATGATTTTGTGCCAAAGAATCACCATATGCGGGAAGTATTGATTTTTTACGTTCAATCGAAGAAAACAGCAGCTGAAGCTCATCGAGAGCTTCAAAACGTTTACGAAAATGTTGTTTTAAGTGAAACAACGAGTGGAGATTGACTTGGTCACTTTAAAGACGGTTATTTTAATGTTGACGTTCGCGTGAAGGAAAACGAAAAACCTTCGAATACACTGAACAGACGGCAGTACTTGATGGGCATCCGTGTTAAATGCTAGAGCTTGCTTCGGTATTAGGAGTTACCTGCCAAGCTATTTCCAAGTGATTGCATGCGTTCGGAATGATTCAAAGCAAGGAACTTGGGTTCCATATCAGTTGAAGCCAAGGAATGTTGAGCGTCGTTTTTTCGAAAAAGGCGAAAAAAAGGAAGGGTTTTCTTCATCGTATTGTAACGGGCGGTAAGAAAAGTATCCATTACAGTAATCCAAAGAAACAAAAGTCATGGGGGCTGCCTGGTCATGCTTCTACGTCGTCGCCACGCCCAAATATTCACGCTGCAAAGGTTATGCTCTGTATTTAGTGCATTTGGCCGTGTATGGTATTACGAGCTGTTGAAACTAAGCGAAACAATCACTGGGCATCGGTGTCGACTTCAATTAATGCGATTGAACCGAGTCTGCGCGACAATCGCCCACAATATGCGGAGAGGCACGAAAAAATGATTCTTCATTATGACAACACTCGGCCAAGTCCGTTAAAAGCTGTCTGGAAACGCTGAAATGGGAAGTCTTACCCCATCCGCCATATTTTCCAGACATTGCGCCGTCCGATTATCACTTGTTCCGTCCGATGGCACACGGTCTGGCTGACCAGTGGTTCCAATCACATGACGACATCAAGGAATGGCTAGATTCGTGGATGGCCTCAAAAGATGAACAGTTTAACCGTGGCGGAATTCGAGCTCTGTCAGGAGGATGGGAAAAAGTAGTAGCATGTTTTCATAATAAATTTGATTTTTTATACAAAAAAAAAAAAAAAAAATAGCGAGAACTTAGTTGCGCACCTAATAGCAACTGCAATTTACGAATTAGGGATAGTTCAGTAAATGCATGACGTACCATTGCTTGAAAGATATGAACCTAAGAACATATGAGTTAAATCGATTATTAGTATGGAAGATGCTAGAAAGAGCATAATTACCTGATTGATTCTTACGCAGTTTTACAAAAACTACTACAACGAACTCAGATCTAGGCTAGTGCAGTGTGTTAATAACAATTTCAGAGAAATGATTACCTTGATTAACTTCTGCGGAAGGTGCTAGAAGGGACGTGTCAATATGCTCTATTTTCATTCTGATATCCTACTTTTGCAATCGCCCACCAACTTGTACCAAATTTGACAAAATTTTTGCAACTAAATAACTCTGTTTTTTTTTCAATCTTTAAAGTATTGTATGTATATTAACATAATGGTCTAAAATTTAAGTTACTGCAATCTACGAATGAGCTACAAGGCGCTACATGGAAAACATTGAATTTCGGCAAATTTTTAAATGTGTATTGAAAATACGAGAAGTACGGCATTATCTTTAAAAATATTAAACAGTGCAAAATTTCAGGAAATTTCATACAGATTTTTTTTTTTTTTTTTTTT
>JAHXMU010000012.1:482861-511288 GCA_019455685.1 Philornis downsi
TGTTATCATTCCTAACATACCATGGGGCACCACAAATTTGACGCATACATACAGATTTACAACAGTTATCATGTCTTCCGGACATCGTTCAATCATTTTAGAAGGTCGGGGAATATATTTGGTCAAATGAGAGTTGTTACATGCTTAAAAATTTAGCGGTTTTCTAAATTATTAATTATTTTAAATATTTTTCTGCTGTATTCGACGCTTTAATATTGCGAATTTTATTTTGAAATATTTTCAATTGGAAAAATCCAATTAAAATACATTTCTTTTAATCCTGTGAAGAGAAAACATCGATCACTTCCAAAACAAAAGCGCTTTTGCCAAAAATGTAGTCATTTTTCATACAGTTGATTTGGATGTGAGTAAACTAAGACCTTCTAATGGAGTCTTGGCCGGTTTTTCTTCTGCAAATTTATTGTCCAAAACATGTAGCGCTGAAGCTTTTTTTGTTTATCTCTACAATATACGGCAACCTCTGTACTTTGATTCGCTTAACTGCGTCGATGCCGGTATACAACCCATATGGCTCATGATCCATATGATACCGATAATCTCCGTTATAGATCATTAATCGAAATTGAGTACTTTTGTCTCGATGCTTTCATCCGCCTGCATCATATCGCTGGATTCTACACTGTACTGCACTGTACAGTAAATACACAGCAGCATCTGTACTTTGACGCGCTTAACTGCGTCGATGTCGGTGTACAGCCCATACAGCTCATAATCCATATGACACCCATAATTTCCGTTAATGATCATTAATCGAAATTAAGTATTTTTGTCTCGATGTTATCATCCGCCTGCATCATATCGCTAGATTCTACACTGTACAGTAAATATACAGCAGTTTTTATACTTTGACGCGCTTAACTACGTCGATGTCGGTATACAACCCATATAGCTCATAATCCATATGACACCGGCAATATCCGTTAATGATCATTAATCGAAACTGAGTATTTTTGCCTCGATGGTATCATCCGCCCGTGTCGTATCGCTGGATTCTACGCTGTACTGTCCTGTACAGTAAATACACAGCCGTTTCTGTACCCACTGATAATTTCGGTTAATGATAATTAATCGAAATGGGGTATTTTTCTCTTAATGACTCACAGAGGTATCATCCGTCTGTGTCATATCGCTGCACTGTACTGTACGGTAGGACGGGCATAGGATTAGGGCCTGGAAAGTTCGGTTTTCGTTCAATAGCTTTTCCTAATATCTAAACTGACCTTATTAGTTTCAATTATAGTGGATGAAATCATCTATCACAAAACCCCCAGTCTGTTAGTTAAATACCTGTCATCTGAAGTGTTATTTATTTAATGAAAGGTTAACCATTTACGAATATGGATTGATTAACAACTGAAGCATAAAAAATAAAAAATAAAAATAGTTAAAACTTACTACAAAAGTGGTGATTCAAACGTGGGCACTTTTATTGCATTACGAGGTGATTATGGTCGTCGTAATCGACCTACTGGGCAAGGAATTGATAAGATTATAAAGAAATTTGAAGACACTGGGAGCGTAACAGATTTGGTCAGGCCTGTGTATCATTGCAATGTACGCACAGCCGAAAATGTCTGAATCTGAATTTCAATTCAAAGCGCTATTGTCGTATGATAACCGATTCTTTTATTTTGGCCTGCAATTGAAGATTATGAAATATCTTGGTTTCGTCTTCGTTTACTGCCAAACACATTTTTGCTGACTTTTCCTCAATGATTATGAACCCTGCAATAACATCCCGCAGTTTCCGGTCGACGAAGTCTGTATAACCAGCATTGGCAAATAATATACGTCTTTTATTGAAAATTAAACCAACCGAATTTAGTGTAGCTTTCTGCATAATCATATCTAATTGTAAGCCTTATCTGCTGTGAATGGATCAGTAAAATTACTGAAACTTCGGCCAGTGTTATCCTACAAAGACGTAAGAGATTCAGTGAAATGCCAAAATTGGTTTTGACTTCTTAAACTTAAACTTAAACTTCTCTTGACGGCAACTTAATAGCAGTCAAAGAAAACGTAGTATGCATTGATCTGTCTTTTCTTTGTTCTGCAAGATTTGCCGTATTGTAAATGTTTGGTTATTTAGAGATTAATTAGGTTTAAAGCCGCGTTGTTAATGGTTAATCAGGTCAAGCAGAAGTGGCTTTAGTCTTGTACATATCACATTCGGCAGAACCTTAAAAGCGATAGGTAAACAATTGTTACCGTGAAGTTTAGTACGCACATTTTGATTTCCATTCTTGATATAATACGCTTGGAATTCAATCTTTTCCTCTAGTCAAATGTTTAGCATGCTTATTATCAGCCAACTCCCTCCGATACAAGGGAAAACACGAAAGCTCAGTTTCATTTTGATTTGATACTGTAAATCATATTCGAAACAATTATTCACTGCACAAATAGATTCGTCTCCTACTTGAAATGAATGTAGAAGCCTACATTTATTCGGTTTCTCGATCAAAACATAATAAAACAGTTGTTTTGGTTCGCAAATCTGTACCAAAAATATAGTTTTATGAAGATCCATTTCTTGTTCTGAATTAAAAAGAAACCTGGTGTAGTTTCATTTCTTGACGGAGAAAAAGGTGTGACGCAAGTTTGCGAAAGTTTAAAATGCTTCAAATAATTAATTTTTAAAACTTACGTTGTCGGCCTCTCAGAAACTTTTGTAGGCTTTTAAAAATATTGTCTGTTTTTAATTGAAAATTTGCAAAAGAAATACAAATAAAGATCATGATCATCATAAGATGAATATCAGAATCAAAAATCGATCTTATTTTAAGTCAAAATCCAAATTGTTTGAATGGATACAAGAAATAGACAACAACAACGTTCTGAAACAGAAAACAAATTATGAAACTGAAATAAATGAAAACTATTTTCCAGTTTGATTTTGTTTCGGTGTTGGTCTCTTGACTGATCTGCCAGCAGGCCACAGGCATCCGTAGCACTGTTGTTCTTAAACAGCTACATTACCGTGCTTGGTAATGGGTAATCTATGCCATTGCCAATACTCGCACGTTTTCTTCTTGTACTGTCATCTGGAGCTGGCAACTTATACAAATTTTCTTTCATTAATTGCAGTCTCTATTCACTTACATTCCTGTAGGTTAGGTTAGGTTACGTCAGCGTAGCAGTCTGAATAGACAGACTCACTTAGACCGTGTAGTCCATTGTGATACCACGGAAACTAGAGATAAGGATGTCCCTAGATTCCTCCGTTCAACCGTCCTGAGCGCCTCAAAAAGCTCTTAAGTCGGACAATATCTATATTGTCCAGATCTTCCAGGTTCCTAAAGAAATAAGAGCCCAGTGTTGATCCCCGCCTGTTTGCCAGGGCGGCGACATTTCTGTATTTGAACCCAGTTTTTCATTTGCGGCTGTAGCCATGTTGAATCTGTGTCATTACAGACTATTTGGTTATAGTAACTAAGAGAATTGGCTGGAGTAAGCTTTGACCATGTGGCAGCTTGGTAATTGAAACACTACGCTGCGACTATGTCGGTAGAGCACAGCTTTACAATGTCTATCTCTTCTTGTGTTTGGTTACGCACCTTGTGTGGTGGTTAGTACACTCTGCTATCGTTTGCATGATCGCGGGTTCAATACCATCTATCGAGGACTTCGTATAGTCGAGTAATCAACAAATCTGTTAAATGCTTCGTAAATGATTATGTTCAGATTCGTCGTTAAACATAAAGGCCCCGTTGAGTGCACATACATATACAATGTGTGTAAGCTCAATGATTACGAGAAGCTCTCCGATATTTCATTCATGAGGTGCAAGGAATTTGTTCCTTTTCCCAATTCCATGTTTGCACCACGGATTGTACATATGTTTATGACATCTGAAACATGACTACTGTCTATTGCGTATCGTTCAGTATGATTTCTTTTGTTATGATCAGGAGATAGCCAAGTAGCCTTGTTGTTATCTCTGGTTCTACACAGTTCCTCACCGTGCCGAGATTAATCAATCTTAACTCATTATCGGACATGTTGCTGCTCAAACTGGATTTTCCCACTGACCAAGAACGATTATGTTGGGGTAAAGTGTTTAAAGTCCTTCCCACTGCAAATCCACACTTACACTTATAAAATTTTCTGTGTAGCAGGTGAAATACATATCGGAGTCGAGTGCATCCTTATCTTGTCCATCACACCACTTGGGGGACTATGATGTTAGCTTTTTTTTTGTCAAGCTAATCCTCTAATCAGATAGTGATATCTTCCTAACAATGATACCGGACTTCCCAAGTTCATATCCTTAATTCAGAGTCTTTACTCGTATCGTTTACGGACATCTCAACATTTGGGAAAGATGTCAGTTTCTTAAATTTTTCATGTGTTTTCATAACAATTTGTAATTGAAGTGGCCGGTTTATCAACCAGCACACGCGAACCTAATGTTCGAGCTACAAAAAAACGGTAAGAGATACACTTTACTTACCTAAGATGCACAGAAGTTATGGCATGTCATTTAGGCTATTTAAACTAGTCGCCTAAAAATTCATACATTATCGTCAATGATTTCCCACGAAGAATATTCCGAATAAGGCACAAAATAAGTACACGTACGACCTCTGATAAATTCATCCGTCCTCGCGTGCACGGTCACATACACCGATCCAGATGTGCTACGAACATTAACCTACTTGATTTTGATTTCTTTCGGCGTTAAGTACTTCTTACGCAAAATCATCTAACTTGAATTCAGTTATTCCAAAATCTAACCACCACAAATTTAAAGCAACGGAATTAATTTTGATTAGTGTTGTTAAAGTGTACACAAACACTGATAGTCCTTGCATAAATTCACGTCATGTGCCGTAATTCAATTTAATGTACGCTCTTTTAAATTCACAATCACCTTAAAACCGTTTGCGATTCTCTCTCGCTGTGCCTACACGGACGAACCACTCAATATCCAGCCGATTAATTTAACGGCTTTTGTTGACTTTAAAACCATTTCGTTAGTTGCGTTGTCAACACCAAATGCGACAAAGCCAACAACAGCCCAGAACTTGCATAACAAACATTCCTGGCTGGATTAACGACTTCCTGCTGGGCCACCAAAATGACCCAACTAGGCGTCGCATCGCCAACCAAAATGGCCCACACAATACCCGCTGCCCACAAATAGAGTGGTAGCCTCCCTCCATAGGAAGCGTTGTCATATTCTTATTTGCATCCACTTCCACACTCGTGGGGAGGAGGTGAGCAATGACAACTGCGAAAAGTAAAACCTGATGCGTTAGCACTTTTAATCGGAATTAATCGGCTTTCAATTCCATTTGATTAAATCGCAGTCACAACAATGTATGAACGTATGAGGGAATATGAGCGAACGATGGCCCACAGTTCCACATAGATTCTTCAGTCGAAAGAAATAGCGGAAATTTGTTGCAAGAAATTAAATTTAAAAATAAAATTTGGTCGACCTGTTAAAGTTAATGGCAAAAAAGTGAAACAAATAATTACGTAAAATTTATATAAGAGTCCTGAAAAAACTTGCACTATGGTCGTCGAATCAGTGAAACGGGTTAATATTGTAGTTCCCTCGGACGCAAATTC
The DNA here is from genome assembly GCA_019455685.1 of Philornis downsi. Taxonomy (NCBI): domain Eukaryota; kingdom Metazoa; phylum Arthropoda; class Insecta; order Diptera; family Muscidae; genus Philornis; species Philornis downsi. The sequence continues at coordinate 488,460 of JAHXMU010000012.1, forward strand.
TGAGACGAGCCAAACAGATGCAGAGCGTCCATCATCGCCAACCCACTCGTACAGTCCTCCACGGCGCATCTTACAGAGCGATGATATCTTATTCGCTCAACCGAGCTTATCGGAGAAGATTATGCGTTATCTGGTAATCGTCATCTACTTGGGTGGCCTAAGTAGTTTGGGCTTCTTTCTGTCCATTTACTATATATTCTTTTGGGATTCTCGAATGCCACCGGTCTACAAACCCTCCAAGAAAACAACTGCATTTTTGAAGCCATAAAGCAGTTGATGAGTTGGAAGATTGAGCCATCAAAATTATATAGACCAGGTATGCTTTATGTCTGCGTTTTAACAATGCGAGGAAATGTTGCAAATTCGAGAGATTACACGGGAAAATATGGAATATGAAAAATTAATTGAACTCGAAAACTAAATTAAAACTTACGAAAAAAGAAAAAATTTAACACAAGGAGTGTTTTTTGCCTCTGTTTTAATGCGGAAAAAGTATCTGAAGAGACATTTTTTCATGTGGAGAAGATTGAGAGAAATATATTGAAATGTATCACAGAAATTGTTTTTCTTATCTACAAAATTAGTTCATACAAAATTAATTCAAAAGATGTCACTCTGACTATGGATTTGTCATAATATACAAAATATACGTATAATATGCAAAATATAAAAAGCTTCACACAATTTTGTAGTTCTTCTGTGTGTAATTTTAAAATTTTCCTAGGTTAGAATGTTTGGACTGTTATTTCGTTAAAGTTAAGTGCAAAAAATTGATACAGAGAAGCTTTTGAATATGAGACCATAAGAGAAATTTCAATCACATAAATGGACTTGCATACCCAGCAAAAAAGTTAGAAGTACTCTCAAAGAGAGTACATTTTCATTAACGATAAGGTGGCACCATGCACCGATCTCCATTTCCAGCACAAGTGCTTCCACATTGCTTCCAATAATGTAAATATATACTACTTCAAAGTAGTAACGATAACGCTATGATGATATGTTTTGCTTTCAGTGGGAAGTTGTCTTTCCTTGGAAAGTTATTAGCACTACACAAATTTTGTAGCATGAGTTCTCAATACAACAGTAAGTTAAAAAACGAGATATTGACATCCAGTATGCAGACATGAAGTTTCTCTCAATTTAATGTAATTTGAAGCATTAATTAGGTGCACTTTAAAAACCTTAAACCAGCCCAGTATTTAAAAAAAGAATTATTTTTGAGATATGTATTCAAAAATACCAGAATACCAGGAAATTAACAGCATTACGTAAGTAGTAGTGAAAGGAAGTCAAATTGCAAGTAAACCACCTGGTTGTTTTTTCGAAACATACTTTGAATTAAAGAAGCAAAGTTATATCATAACTTTCTGAAGTCTTCCGCTCAGAATTTATAGAGATGTAGCAGAGTTTTGCTAAACTATCGAATGTGTGGCATCCTAAGAAGCGTAGCAATGCAGCCAATTTTCGTTCAAAGAACTGAGCTTACTAAATGCCTGCTTTATGCTAAATTATACTAAATTTAGTACGATTGAATGAATGGTTTGCATTACATAACTTTTGTGAGTCTTGGCCAGCATTATAACGGTCTACAGATTGAAAATTACAGCTGGAAAATTTTTCATTTTATTTATTTTGTTTAAGTCGATAGACATATAAATCCGTACAGACTAAAAATTGGCATAACATAGTTCAAGAAAGTTATGTAAATATGTAAATTATTTTATTTTAAATATCTAAAGAGAAACAGCTTAAAGTTATTTCTAGACCTACGGGTGTTGAATTTGGTATTCATTTCTTACAATCCGATTTAGGATATTAAATTCAATAAATCTGCGACTCAAAGCATTTTGCAATAATTTGTGGAATGGCGTGTTACATTAAGTATATAATGATATCTAAGTCATTTCGGCGCAGTAACCAGCATCTGGAATTATAAGGAGGCACAAAATCTCCAAAGTTAATTGAGGAGAGATCAAATTCCAGAAAGACACACTGAATTCTTTCTATGCGTGATATATTGACTTGGCGAAGGGGACTCCGAATAATAGAGACATATTCCAATTTTAATCTTACATGGGAAATATACACTATTTTGAAACTATGTGGATCAGTGAAATCTGAACAATTTCTTCTAATATACGCTAGTATAGAAGAAGCCTTAGAGATAATATAGTTTATATGCGAGGTAAAAGTCAGTGCTGTATCAAAAACAATACCTAAATCCATTTTACTTTCAGCAGTGAGGAGCCTGTAATCGCCAAATTTGAAAAAAAGATTGAATTGGATTACGAGACCTTGAAAATGAAATATGGATACATTTCGGTAGATTTAATGAAAGTTTGCTTAGGGAACACCAATCAAGAAGATTATCTTAACCATTCTGAAGATCTAGGGCCTCAAAAATATTAGAAATTTTGTGATATATTTTTAAATCATCTGCATATAAAAGAAAATTTACTTTTTTAAAACAGTTAAAAATTTCATTTATAAATAAGTTAAACAACAAAGTACTACCTTGCGGCACGCCAGATGTTTGCAAATATGGAAGAGATCCATAACCATTAACAACGACTTTGCATACTCTATTTGACAAATACGATTAATTGCGATAAATCGGTTTATTTATATGTGAGCTACCTGAAGGGATGTGGAAACGCCATCTATTTTCATTCTCCGAATGTAGTAGCTCACCAAACGCTTAATGTAAAAGTTGTGAAGCTAAGAATGAAGCTAAAGTCAAGAAGCTAAATAGGTATATGTAGGTTAAATGGTTTATTTGTACGGCAGGTACCAGAAGGGATATATGACTGCTTGGTTGATTTTTTTCAAGTTTCATAAAAAATTGTAAATTTGTACAATGAACAATGCAGGTTATTAATGAGAAATTACAAATGGATAGATTGCATTTTGGAAAATCGATTATTTCGTATGGGAAATACCTAATAAGCTTTGTTTTCGTTCTCGGCTCTGCTTTGGCATATTCTCATTGTGAAAAAATCTGAATAAATTTAGAGCAACTAAATAATATAGAAAAGTATGTACGTTGACGTTGCAATTTGTATGGGAGGCACCAGAAGAGGCGTAATTACTCGGTCGCTGTTTGCAAATTCTGCGAACAAAATTTATATTTCCGTGGCTTACGAATAAGGGTTACAAGGAAAAATTAAATTTTTGGAAAATCGATAAATTTTTACGGGAGGTACCAGAAAGGAAGTGACAAAGTCGACCATTTTCATTCTCGGGCCCTACATCAGCGAACGCTTAACGTACAGGGTGTCCGTTGGGAATGTATACTACTTTCTTTGTTTATAATTTTTGATTAAATGAAAGAGAATGGATCTTATATTGATAAATATTTTATTTAATGTCGGCAATTATGTATGGAATACAATATCAGCTAAATGTTCGCCTCTGTTAGCCTCACAAATGCGAGCCCTTTTGAGCACATTTTTCATTACATTCTCACACATTTCACGCTGTATTTCATTAATTTCATCACAAATATTTTGTTTGAGCTGCTCCTGCGTTTCTGGTTTGTTTGCATAAACCTTGCTTTTCAGATATTCCCACAAAAAGAAGTCCGGAGCAGTCAAATCAGGCGACCTCCACGGCCAATCAACATCACCATTACTTGATATAAATTGTTGTGGATAGAGGTATCGCAGTAATTCCATTGTAATCCCGGCTGTATGCGATGTGGCACCGTCTTGTTGATACCACATGTTAATCAAGCCCAAAGCATGCAGTTGTAGCGATAAAAAATTCTCAATCACATCACGATTTTCAGTTTCAAAGGAGTAAGGTCCAATGATTCCTCCTGACCAAATTGCACACCAGACTGTCAGTTTTAATGGATACAAAGGCGACTGATGAATAATTTGAGGGTTTTTCGTTGCCCGGAACCGATCATTCTGTTCATTCACATATCCATTCAAATGAAAATGTGCCTCATCACTCATTATGATTTTTTCATGAAAATCATGGTTGTCATGAGCGAGCTGTAGCATCGTATTAAATACTGTAAATGGTCTTGTGGAAGAAGCTCTTGTGTCAACTGAATCTTAAATGGAAACAAATGCAAATCCTTGTGCAAAATTGTGGCCAAAGTTGTTTTTTGAAGACCAAGCTCCTGAGCACTGCGTCGAATTGAGGTTGATGGATTGTTTTGAACACTTTCTTGAGCAGCAGTAATCAGACGATCTTATAGTACGTTGTGGTACATGCTTGGCCCTATCAGCTACAGACCCTCTTTCTTCGAAATCATTTACTACACGCTAAACAGTGCGTCTTGTTGGCTCATTGTTTCTCCCAAAAATTTCACATAAATTTCTCATCGTCACAGTAATCGATAATTGATTTTGATAAAATGTTTCAACGATTAAAACACGTTGGTTTATCGAATACTTTTCCATAAGTTTGCCACGTCTCTACTTCACAACTGCCAAATATGAACTGTCAAGACTAATGTTTGCCAAAATGGAAAGGAAAGTAGTATTCCTTCCCGACGGACACCCTGTATATAATGTTTAAGGGATTTTAGTGCAACGAAGCATACAATTTTAACATAAAAATATGTTAACTAAATCTGCCATTTCTGTGAGAAGTAACACAAGGGCCCGGACAATGTGGTCAATTTTTGTTTTTAAAATTTAGCTTACGAAGCGTAAAATACGTGCCTAATTTGGTTGATGTAGAAAGATATGAAGCTAAGAACATATGGCTTAGATCGGACATCTGTGTAGGAGATACCAGATGGGGCGGGACAAAGCCATCCGTTTTGTATTTCGAAATTAAATTTGTGTAACGCATGAGTGTGCCAAATTCCATACAACGGTTTGAGGGATATAAAGCTAAGACTACATGGCTTAAATCAGTCATTTATATAGGAGATACCAGAAGAGACACGGTTAGTCGGTCGATATCTTCAAACTGAGCATTGTAAAGCTATACAAAATTCGGCTTACAGCGTTTAGCGAATTGGGAGTTACAGCAAAAAAATAGATTTAGAAAAATCAGTCAATTTGTACGTACATAGATGAGGTGTGTTAATATAACCGGTTTACAATGCCCGACTACAATCTGTCAACAATTTTAGGCTGTGCCAAATTTTAAGAAGTTTTATTACGACATACAGCAATTATCATGTCTATCAGCCAGCCTGTCGGACAGACGGTTATTGTTCAATTTACTTAAAAAGTTCATAAATGCATTTGGACAAAAGATTCTTGTTCTTCTAAATGCTTCCTTCAGGAGAAGATATAACAAGGCTTTGTATAAAATGTAGATGGCTATAGAGAATGTTCAATTATACAACTACTTCTGACTGATCGTGGCGCAGTGGTTGGATCATGGTTTCGAGTTCCGAAACAACCATTAAATCTTACATCTAAGGTAGCCTGCTTGTATTCTTTCATGGCTGTGACTTCAACCGTTTAACCTGACAGTATCGCTCTCTTTATCCCTTTTTGGCCTAAAAACCAAAGGTGAAAAGATCCCCCGAAATAGTTAATCGCCCCTTTTACTCCTTTTTGGCCTAAAAATCCCAAATAAAAGGATTCATGATATAGCGTTTGATATGCGCAATGGTGCGTTCATTTTTTTTTTCCTCCCCTTTTTAACCCTTCAAAACGAAGTTTTGCAAAATCTATCCTTTCTACACATCTACATAGATTGATCCACTTTTCAATTTTTCATATTAGTCGATGAGTGTATCAGACAATGTAACAATCACGCAACCATTTTGTATATACATACATATGTACACATAATTGTCATAATCTTTCAAAGACAATTCGGTTGTTCAAAGAACTTAGCAAATATGACAACATGACTAGTTTTCAAGTACAACATCTTCATTTATCGCCAATCAACGCATATGGGGATGGTGACATAACAATCTTTCTGTGTCAAAATCATTGTGGCCTACTGTAATTTTCCCTCGTCAATAAGATTTTGAGTTCAAACCTTTTAAACACTTACATTTCTATCAATCTACCCGGTGGTTGTTGGTACAGATTTTAACGAGCAACTAAATGCATACATTTTTCCAGATGTATGTTGTGTGTGTGTGTTGTACATGTGGCATGCATCACTGGCGTTGCACAGCACAGAAAGGAAAATAGTGAATTGTTTTGTTGTTGTTTAAGTCACCTGTAAAAATGTGTAACCTCTTAACACAGTTTCTCCTTCCACAGGTGCTTATGAACCAAGGAAACCTTTCAAAGTCAAATCAATAATGATTACCTAGAAACACTTTTACTCGATGCCATGCCAGCCCTCGTTCCATAAATCAAACTTGTTATTTGTACTTGTAGGCGAATAAACAAATAGTTACGCACACCTGCGCATATATATACGTTATTATGCATGCAGTACATGTGGTAGAACGTTGTTTAACAAAAAAATGTAAACGTCATTACAGGGGTTTCCAGTTATTTAAAAAAATATAATAATTACATTTATATTAAATGATTCTAAAATTATTTACTTTTTTTCCGAACCATCCGCTTATTATCGTTGTTTACTTTGTAATTAATGTGAAAAGTTACCCAAGTTAAATGGTTCATTGAAAATGCTGTTACCCCCTTCCCGATTCCCCTGCCAATAACATTAATCAACAGATTTTATTGACCGAAAAGAGTTTCATAAAAACAAAAAAAATTACCTAATTTTTTACGCAACAATGAGAATCCTTGAACAGTTTCGAACTTTCCACACATTCACGCGCAGAACAGAAGGGATGGCAGACCATTCCCTCCCCTTACTCACTAACGATACCGTGACAATGTTAACCATTCTTTCGTTAACGGCTGCTTGATATCACCCCATCAAATATGCTTCGAACTACACTTTATATTTCATTGGTTTTTCGCCTTTGCTACTAACCCAAAATGATTCTCCCCTCACGGCATCTCTCGCAGTTTTTGAATATATTTTAATTTCGTTTACAATCCTTTTTTTGCCGGAGAACGTGCGTTAGAGTGCTGTTCATTCATCTTCAATGATTTTTCCATATCATTAAATTTTGTATTGGTTAGAAGCGGATCCATACCAGCGATGATGCACAATGGGAGGATGTGCCAAATTAAATTCAGGTGTTTAAGAAATATTGATGAGTCTGGCCAGAAAAATTGTTATAAACGACAAACGTAAATTTAATGCGATCCAAAAATGCACCAAACTTTTTCAAATACTACCTTACAAACGAAGGGTGTAGTTAATATTTGGGAGAAACTCGAATGAAGTCCCAAAAAAGTTTAAATTGAGGCAAAATAAAAAGGAACCCTTTAGATCAAACGAAGAGTCTATTCAAATCCTGAGACCTATCCAAATGCACGAATCTCGTTGCACTTTTTTTGTAAGGGGAAAACAGGATCTCCCATATACAATATTATATATTTGAGAGCATTTAGGTTAAGTCTTGTAAAACCAAAAAAAAAATTTAATTTTTTTAATTTTATTTTTTTTTTAACACCTTCAATCAAGTGCTGCTGAGAGTGGCATAGTAAAAAATAAAAAAAAAATACAAAATTTCGATTTTTTTCTCACAATGCGATTCTATAATTAATAAAATATCCGCAAAAACTAAATTTTTAAAGTAAAAAAAAGACAAACTAATTTTGTGTTTTTATCCATATTTCGGTTTCCAAAGTAAAGATAAATAAAACACACATGAAGCTACAACATGATTTCGAGGAAACTTTTGTTTCATTATAGTGCTTGGACCTTGCCATTTCGTGCGAAAGACAATGTCATTTAAATGATCGCCTCTGGATTGGTTACAGCAGTGGATCCTTTTGAGGTAGTTTTCGACCACTTTTTCGCACATTTCGGGCTGTATCTCGGCGATAACTTGACGATTGTTTGATTTTCAAATATTACAACGTTTAGAGATTATCCGCTTAAACTGGGTCTTTGCGTCAAATCGCATGATCTTGGTGGCCAATTGATATTGGCAAAACGTGAAATTGCCCTTTCTGAAAACTTGTCATGCAATAAAGAGAAAATCGATCGCGTTGTGTGACTCGTGGCGCGGTCCACCGTAACTCGTGGCCACTTATCGTCCAGTTCATAATCTTCAATTGAATTGAAATTCGGATTATCCGCCACATTAACAGAAGCTATAATTTCGGCAGTGAGTACATTGCGGTGATGCACAGGCGTGATAACATCCGTAAAACTTCCAGTCCTTTCAAATTTCTTTAAAATCTTGTCAATTCCTTGCACGATTATAAAGATCATAATCAGCCCGTAATGCACGAAAAGTGCACACGTTTGAATTACCACTTTTTTTTTGTAAGTTTTAACTACTTTTACGCGTTCTTCGGTTGTTAAACAATCCATATTTGTAAATGGCAAACCTTTCATTAAATAAACAACACTTCAGATGACAGGTATTTTTACAGCTGGCACCCGGCGGTTTTGGAACCACTAAATGGATATCCTGTACTATACACAATTACACAATTTCGATTCTGTTGTAATAATCAAAGTCGATATTATTGTGTATGGTTTTGCTCTGAATGAAATAAATTATATATATAAATATATATATAAATCCTTATAACTACCTGGATTATAATGAAAAACATATTGTGAATAAAAGCACAATAGAAGAAGTAAAATTATGTGAAGTCCTCCGCTTAGAAGCTACGAAAAGGCTACTTTTTCGCAAATCGACCCATACATGTATATATACATATATATATATACAAGGTGGGCCATAAGGGTGTTGGCGGTTTAAATATTCAATTAAAAAAAAGAAACTACGAAACATAAAAAATATATATTTGTATTTTTAAAAAGTAGAAGCATGGGAATTTTTAAGACTTAAAAATAATGTTGTCCAAATGGCTTCCCTCGGCTGCTTGATACTCTTGGAACCGAAGTCGCAAATTTTGGAAAACTCGTTGAAAAGTTGTTCTCGGTATTTTGTTACTTTCCTGAATAATGTTCCTCGATTTGAGGTAGCCCCATAGAAAATTTTGCTTGTTCACATGGCCATTAATTTGAAAATTGGCCTCATCACTAAAAATCACGTTGTTGAACCGCTCTAGCATCAAATTGACAAAGTTAAGTCGGTTATTGGTATCATCGGGTTTTAATTCTTGGACTATCTGAATCTTATAAGCCTTCAAATGCAAATCACGTTTCAAAATTCGTCGTAAAGTTGTTCTTTTGACATCCAAAGACTGACTTCTCTTACGTGTTGACTGTTGCGGATTTCGCTGAACTGAAACACGAACACGCTCCACAATGTTTCGGTTGTTTCGAACATTCTGATCCATTTTCGTATCACATTAGCGCTTGGAACTTCACTTAAATCATGTAAACCGTGTTCATGCCGATACAAACGTCGTGCAGTAATCACTGATTTATTGTTTTCGCAATACGCTCGGACACAAAATGCACGCTGCACTCCCGTGTACGGCTCCATGGCGACTAAATTTCCAGGGAGCGGCGCAGCGAGCAACATATCCCCCCGCCACCCCGCGCCGCGCGTTACCGAGAAATTGAAGAATTAAATCGCCAACACTCATATGGCCCACCCTGTATATATGTGTGTGTGTGATCAATTTTTCCATGTTTACAATTTTGATGGCTCAAATAAAAATACTAAACAACGTGGCGCCTTGAAACTTAAAACATATGTTGCTTTATAAGGTTGCCACTTTTTACGAAAATATTTTTTTTCAAACTACTGGCACCATCTGTACGTCATGTTGGCTAGTTTTAGGACCACCCTCGTACCTTGAGGGGTGGTGACCAAAAAAATATCTCTGGGATGATGTTTATCGCCATTTTCGCATTTAACTTCCCTGCAAAACATTCATTTAATTTGGGGAACTTTTTATTACACTTAATTTATTTCTTTAAAAGCACGAATTTAATTAAAGCATTCCTGCGATCTAACACTGTGCGAGCATTATCATCAGCACCATAGCCCGTTTGTGTGGCACCAATGAGTTTTGATGTTGGTTTTGTTCCCTCACAGTTTTGTAATAATTTGTGCCGGTTTTCTGATTTTCGAAGTCCTGATAATGTTTCCTTTATTTATTTTTTTTTTACTGCTTTTGCTTCCCCCATATCGCTTAGCACACTCGAATGGAGTGAAATGTTGATATCTATCTGCCGGTACTAGGATACTATGAGGTGGTGGCAGGCAAAGGAGGGTATTCGAATGTTACTCAGAATCCATTAAAAAGTATGTCAAAATGTTTCAGTAAAAGTGAAGTGATGCGAGCAAAGTGAGTAAGTAAGTGAGTATGTGATTTCTGAAACCGAAGATACGTGTAATCGCAATCCTCTCGTACTAGATAATGATGGCAAATTTAAAACGTCGGTTTTTAATTCACTTTCCTTCCGACATATACGAGTATCTGGGGGAATCATTATCCATATAAAGTAATTTACAGAGACAGAGAGAGAGACAAGAAAATTGCCATTTCCGTTTAAAATTAGGTCACCCACGTACGAGTAGAATACTTAATAATTAAGTTGTTCATACACGGTTTATGCTGTGTATCGTCAATTTAAATTCAAGGAGCTAAATATCTGAAAATTGAAATGAATGATAAATATTTTTTCATTATATGATATTTGTGATATTTCGAAATTTTCGAGTTTATAAAATATTTGGAATATTAAAATTATTAAGAATATTCGCAATATTCGTACAATCTTTGAAATTTTTGCAAAATGCAAACTTTCTCATGCGAAATAAGTGAATAAAATGAACTTAAGATGGATCCGTTATGACACTTCTGATGCTCAGAAACTGCGTAAGGGAGCTGTAAAAAGAGCGAAAGGGCGAACTCAGCTGAAACGGTGTACGTCTCAGTTTTTTGGGACATAAACGCTATAATTCACATGGATTACGTTTCGAAACAAACGACCAATGGCAAATATTACTCAAACTTATTGGACTATTTCAACACAACTTTAAAGAAAAACTGGCGATGATGACCAAACCCATAGAGTTTCGTTAAGAAGCAACAGAAAGTTAGGACTAGTTCTGTCTTATTATGTCTATTACCTAAACTGTCATCATTTATGTTACTGGCTAGAAATAAACAAAATCGCCCACCATTATACTCATGGGTTATCCATTTAGTGGTTTCAAACCGCCATTCTGGCAAGGCTGGTAGCTGTTACCTGTTACCCGTCATCTGAAGTGTTATTCATTTAGTGAAAGGCTTGCCATTTATGAGTATGGATCGTTCAATACTCGAAGAACGCGTAAAAATAGTTAAAACTTACTGCAAAAGTGGTGATTCAAACGTGGATTTTCAATCGAACAAAATTTTCTTCAAAGATGAAGCTTATTTCTCACTCGGTGATTACGTCAACAAGCAAAATTGTCGCATATGAAGTTCGGAGAACCCAAAGGTGATTGATTGATCCGAAAAAAGTGACTGTTTGGTGCGCATTATGGTCTGGAGGTGTCATTGGGCCGAATCTTTTCGAAAATGATGCTGGAGTATCCTCAAAAGGCTTCACTACTGCAACTAATCCAGAGGCGATCATTTATAAGACATTGTATGTCGTACATAATGGCAAAGTTCAAGCATGATAATGAAATAAAAGTTTCATCGAAATCATAACTTTATGTGTGTTTTATTTAACTTTACTTTTAAAACCGAAAAATGGATATAAAAACTCAAACAACTAGACTTTCTGCCCATTGAAACGAATGACCTGGTTTTTTTTTTGTCAGGGATAAAGTACCCTTTCTCAATGGTTGAGAAGACTGTAGTAGTAATTTGTAATGGATGCAAAGGCGACTGATGAATAATTTGAGGGTTTTCCACTGCCCAGAACCGACAATTCTGTTTATTCACATATCCATTCAAATGAGAATGTGCCGTCCGTCCGTCCGTCACTCATTATGATTTTTTCCTGAAAATCGGGGTTGTCATGGGCGAGCTGTAACATCCTATTGGCATATGTACGGCGGCGTAAATGATCTTGTGGAAGAAGCTGTTGTGTCAACTGAATCTTAAATGGAAACAAATGCAAATCCTTGTGCAAAATTGTGGCCAAATTGTTTTTGAAGACCAAGCTCCGATTAAAACACGTTGGTTTATCGAATATTTTTCCATAATAAATTTGCCACGTCTCTACTTCACGACTATAAAATATGAACTGTCAAGACTAATGTTTACCAAAATGGCGGCAAAAAAAAGTACAGGATGGCGCAATAGAACGTGCATATTTAAAAAATAAATTAAAAAATAAATACAAAAGGTATAGTTAAAATAAATCTAAAATAAATTTATTTTTTAAAAATAACATCATCTAACTGGTGACCCTCTCTACGACGGCACTCCTCTAACCGCAAACGAAAATTATTGAAAACTTTCTTCAGTAATACTGGTGTAATGGCTGCCATTTCACCACGGATATTCTCCTTGAGCTGAACGATGTTTCTTGGATTATTACTGTAGACTTTGTGTTTGAGGTATCCCCACAAAAGAAAGTCTCGACTACGTGGGGGACATGGGATATCACCGCTTTTCGAAATCAGTCTGCCAGGGAACAACTGCTTCACCACCACCATGGAGTCATTTGATGTGTGACAGGTAGCTCCATCTTGTTGGAACCAAGTTCTGGAATTCACCATTCTTGAACTTTCAATTTCTGGAGCCAAAAATCCGTCCAACATCTCAACATAGCGTGCCGTATTGACCGTGACGTTTTGGCCCCGCGCTTTTTCGAAGAAAAAAGGACCAATTATTCCTCTGCCAGAGATTGCTGCCCATACTGTCACTTTAGGACTATGCAATGGTTTCTGGTGTTTGATTTTGGGATTTTCACTGTTCCAGTAACGACAATTTTGACGGTTTACGAACCCATTCATAAGGAAATGAGCCTCGTCAGAGAAAAGGATATTGTCAAAATTGGAAAATCGATTAAGCATTTCATTAGCAAATGCGAGCCTTGCTATGAAGTCAGACTCTTTCAATACTTGTGTTAATTGCAGCTTGTGTGGATGCAGTTTAAGATCCAATGTTAAAATTCGTTGCAAACTTCGTCGTGATAATTGTAAGACAGACGATCTCTTGCGGGTCGACATTTGTGGATTTCCTCGTACTGCCTCCATAACTCTCTCAACATTGTCTTCGGTCCTAGATGTTCTTGGGCGACCATTTGCTTGTGGTTTAAATGTTGAACCGGTCTCTTCAAAACGCTTTATCCATATTTTAATTAAATTAGCACTCGGAGCTTCACTAATACGCCGTAGTCCATATTCAGCACAATATAGTCGCCTAGTAGCAATATATGAACGAGAGTTCTCGTAAAATGCGCGCACGTAAAATGCGCGACGCTTCCTGTCGAAGTGATTCATAGCGACTAAAACTCCATGAGCCCGCCAACCCAACGATGTAGGCGCCCCCCCGCCCGCGCCTCTCCTACCCCGCAAAAAAGATGATGCAATATGCACGTTCTATTGCGCCACCCTGTAGTATACCTTCCCTGTATATAGATATAAAGAAATTCTGATTTGAAATCGTTACAGATTTTGCAGAACAAATCCCTCGAAAATGTTTTAATCTTCCCACTACGTTTTTCACTTTGATATTGTACAAGGTTTTTGCAAAGAATATTTTACCAATCTATGGGTTGTATGAAATGTAGCTGCTTCTTTATGTTTTTAAAGTTATACATGGTTTTGAGTACCACACAATCACTTTTCAAAGAAATCAGCATAATTTTTATACAAGAAACAGTGCTAATCTAAGTGTTATCAGACGTCGTTTAGAAACCAAACAGCGAATTGAGTATGCAGGTAGTGTTAAGAATAATACCTTGCCGCAGGTTATAATAAACTCAGAAACCATTTCAATATTTGAAAATAAATTAAAAGAGTATCTTCTGCAAAATATAGAAATGCTTCTTTTATAGCTAAATGTATGTCATGTTAATATTTAAATGAAATATTGTACACATAAGATTAATTGCAGGCGATTAGCCTTAATAATGTCCTAGGAACGCTGAAGCATACACATACTGTAATATACATTTATTTAATCATTATTTTGTAAAGCTAATAAAGAAATCTACGCCTGTCTTGGCTGTACAGAGCTCTGCGATATTTAGTTTTATTTTATGTTTACTGTGGCTTCCGACTTTTTGCTTACAAAGATCGTATATTGTATGCGGCGTATCCTTAATAAGTGAGTTTGTTCAAATAAATTAACTAGTTCTAAATCCTATTGTGATCAAAACAACCATTTTACTGTTTACGTTGATGGTAACGTCATCCAAAAAGTTGATAGCGTTCAGTATTTTGGTTTACATCTTCAAACTAACCTGTGCTGGGTAAACACATTAAATACTAAAAAAGAAAAAAATCAGCAAAAGTAGTAGGTATATTACATAAGTTCAATGGAACAGTGAAGTTTTTAATATACCTAACTTAATTTCAAAAATAACTTAAATTATTTTATATTATATTAAAAAAATATATAACTGAAATCTTTACTGAAAAATTTTTCAAAACGTTGCCCTGAAAGCTGTAAAACATATTCAACATTTTCGCTATATAGAAACATATTCCCAAACATTTTTCTTGTACATGGTTTTTATCTAATGAAACTTCTTACGTACGTATTTAAAAGCCTACACAATATATTAGGTGCGCAACTAAGTTACCGCTGTTTGCCAATAGATGGAGCCAACTGTAAGTGATAGTCGATTCTGCCATAACCTAAACGTCATGAGCCCAGCTTAGCAATATGGTAAACATACCGCTTCGACACAATAGCGATTTTGTTTTGACGTCATATTCTTTTGGTTGTGTGAATATGATTTTGATTTTGTGCTAAATAATCGTTATATGCAGGAAGTATTGATTTTCTTCTTTCGATCATACAAAAAAAAAAAAAAAAAAACGGCGGGTGAAGCTAATCGAGAGCTTCAAAACGTTTACGGAGATGTTAAGTGAAACAACGTGTCGAGATTAGTTCCGTCGCTTTAAAGACGGTGATTATGATGTTGGCAACCGTTCACGTGAAGGAAGACGAAACACCTTCGAAGACACTGAACTGACGGCATTGCTTGATGGATACCCATGTCAAACGCAGGTAGAGCTTGCTTCAGTATTAGGAGTTAAACGCCAAGCTATTTTTAAGCGATTGCATGCGTTGGGAATGGTTCAAAAGCAAGGAACTTGGGTTTCTTATGAGTTGAAGCCAAGGAACGTTGAGCGTCGTTTTTTCGCCTGTGAACAACTGCTTCAGCGACAAAAACGGAATAATTTTCTTCGTCGTATTGTAACGGGTGATGAAAAATCTGCGTTTGACACGGATCTCCATCAAGCAATGCTGTCAATTCAGTGTCTTCGAAGGTTTTTCGCCTTCCTTCACGCAACGGAACCAATCTCGATACGTTGTTTCAGCTTTAGGTGCCATTTTCTTCCATTGAAAGAAGAAAATCAATACTGCCCGCAGATGACGATTATTTGCCACCAAATCATACATAATCACACAACCAAAAGAATATGACGTGGAAAGAAAATCGCTTTTGTGTAGAGGCGGTATGTTCACCGTATGCCTAAGCTTGGTTCATGACGTTTAGATTATGGCAGAATCGACTAGCAATTACAGTTGGCGCCATCTATTGGCAAACAGCGGGAACTTGGTTGTGCATCTAATATATAGTTTGAATATATATTATTCTGAACATTTTGAGTTATAAACTAGAATTTTACATTTTCCGCAGTTTTCCAATATTAAAGAATTTCTCGAGAATTTCTTAAATTTTCTTCGCTAATGTAATTTCTGTTACAAATATGTAATCTCCAGTAGTTATTTCTTCTTTCACTTTAACCAAATAAATAATGTGAAATTTAATCATGTCATATTTTGTTTTTTTTTTTTTTGTCGACAACAACTCGACAACAAAATATGACATCCTTTCAACTTAGCTTATATTTTTGTCGTTCAGAGACATTCAATTGAAGATTTGTCTCAACCGTATTACAGAGATTTTCTTAGAGACTCGACTATTCCCCAAACTGAAATTCAAGTGGCAGAGGCAATGAATGTCACAAACAGAATGTCCACCGTCTGTCTTCGTGTCCTAGCCTAGGCTGTTAACATTTCTCCCCCTATTGATGTCCATGTAGGACACTTGGAAAAGTTTTGATCTTATTGAAACTGAACTTAACTATTTCCGTATCATAAAACATCAATATGTCCTTAGCATACTCGAGTACAGAATCTCATAAATTTTTGTTAACACACAAACACACGCACAAAGAATGTTAGTGAAAGGACGACAATAACTACGACATTCTACATAAAAGAGGACGCAGTGGAGGAAGAAAAAAAAAACACAGGCAAAGTTTTTTACTTCCAACTTTGATTTTTTTTAACGCCACACAGTAGTACAACTCTTATATCCATATCCGAGAATGTTCGGCTCAATATGTTAGAAGTTGCAAAACATCCGTGGATAAATCTATGCGTACATAACATGTGAGGATACGAGCATTTGTTACTACTTATATGACGAGATAGGGAATGCCAGTTTCGTTAGAGCAGGAGGAGGCGGTGGGGAATGCAATAAAAATCTCAGTTTCATGGCCCTTAAGGTCTTTAGTTTAGAAAATGAATTGATAAGTAGTAGCACATAGGATGTGCTCGGACGGTTCAGGCGGAGGTTGGCAAACATAGATAAAATATAAAAATTATATTTTCGCATAATTTTCAGTAAAAGTAAATTTGCTGCTGAAACTATGCGGATGTAATCGAGTTTATGAGCGTAATCTTGTTATCCACGAATTATTTTTGTAGTAAAGATAAAGTTTCATACTACTTTAGATCGACGAAAAGGGAATCATTGTGCTATGACTATCAGTGGATAATGGTTATCCAAATCATATTTTCCAATTGCAGTTTTAAAGACTTCTTATATTGATATAATTTAGGTGACGAATAATTGTGAAGACAAAGTTATATGATTTGTTAGATCGAACAAGGAATTATGTGTCATGACTATCCACTCGTTATCATTCAACAAAACATCCTGTTGTTGTCATTTTAGAATCTTCTTAATTAGATGTGATTTAAGAAAGAATAATTTTAAAAAATTCTTAAAGAACAAAAATTAAGTAATTAAAACACAATAAAAGGAGCAAATTTATAGCTTCCTGAAGATATCCGCTCAGGAATTGTAGAGGCGTCACCGATTTTTGCTGAACTAAATTTACTAAATATCTGATTTGTACCTAATTCTATATTGAATTTAGTGGAATAGAATGATATTAATCTTATAATATACGAGGGCGGTCGCAAAAACAGCCAAGCTAACAAGCAAGACACACAAAAATTGGGAAAAATTTTCTTTATATTTCAATGTAATCTCCTTTTAACTTGATAAACTTTTTCCAGTGATATTCAATAGCTTCTGTACCCTGTTTACAGTAAAAATTCTCAAACTCCTTAAAATAACCATTAACCGCCGACCCCACCCCTTCATTGTTGGGAAATCTTTTACCACCGAGCCATTTTTTTAAGTTTGGAAATGGAAAATAGTGCGAGGGAGGTAAATTTGGTGAATAAGGTGCGGGATAAAGCAATTTAAACTTTAGTTCATTAGTTTTGGCCATGGCAACAGAGGATGCGTGAACTGAAGCTTTACCTTGGTGAAACAACACTTCCTTTTTCGCCAAATGCGCTGTTTTTTCCATAATTTCATCACCTAAACGCTGCTATAAATTACTATAATATTCACCGTTGATGGTTTTTCCTTTCTAAAGATACCCATACAAATTATCCCATGTGAATCTCAAAAAACGGACGACGTGACCTTGCCTGCAGATGAAACCGTCTTCGCCTTCTTTGAACACGATTTGCCCTTTCAAGTCCACTACTTTGACTGTTTCTTTGTCTCAGGTGTAAAGTGGTGGACCCAGTTCTCATCCATGGTTGTAAATCGACGCAAAAATTGGGCTTTATTGCTATAAAACATCGCCAGACACTTTACTGAAACATCTTTATGAAGCTGTTTTTACTCTATTGAAAGCAAGCGCGGCACCCTTCTTTTGCGCACAGCTTTCTCATCCTCAAATCTTCAGTCAATATACGATGTATAGCATTTTTTGAAATGTCCATCATTTCAGCTGGCCCGCGTTCCTTCAGCCGATGATCATCCAATACCATTTTGTGCATTTTCTTAACCCTGCCTTGGGTGGACGCCTCAATTCTCAGACCACTAAGCTAGTCGTCTTGGTATCTCGTACGGTCTCGTTTAGACTTTGTTACCCAATATTTCACAGTCGTAAACGAAGGAGCAGACTCCGCCAGAATAGACTCTAGCTTAGCTTTAATATTGGTTGGGCTGAGACAATTCAAATGGAAATATTGAATTACGTAATGGTGAGCAATTTTTTCCATGTTTACTAATATGCTGAGATCGTTTACTTTTGATGGCTCAAACAAAAGAAACTAGAAGAGATGTGCATAATTACACACTCCTTCACTTTCGATTTCATAACGCTACTTAAAAACATACCAAAGCCATTCTTAATTAATTTCTTTATGACCTCATTTTATGACGTTGTATAAATATGTGTAACAAATCTGATGAAAGCTATGACTTCTAGAATCAATGAAAGTAACATTTTTCTATTCTTATGGGGGCATAGGCATAAGGGCATGTATGCTCTTTTCATTAGGGTCCATATTTGACGCAGACAAAGAGTATTTTTACCTAGAACTGATCCATGAGAATCATGTATATCAAAAAACTTAGACCAAGGTCTATAGACAACTAATTTCGAATAATATTTAATACATCTAACCAACATTTTGATTTATTCGACTGCCGATACTACTGGACCGGTGTAGATTAATTTTTGAAAAACTTTTTTGAAGTAGGTTATGAATAATTTAGCAAATTTTAGATTTTTTCAAGAGAAAAAAGTGACCGCTGAATCACAGGAATGTATATAAGAAGCTTTATTTAGATGATATTCATATAAAAACTTAGAACAAAGTCTGTAGGCAACTAATTTCAAATAGCATTTAATACATCTAATCAACGTTTTGATCTCTTCGACTGAATGTCGTGGCTCAAGTTGGGAAAAGATCTAATCTTAGACCGAATCCTTAAATAAGACGTCCTTAATTGCCAAACACTTTACAACTTCTGACATAGGGGAAGGTGTACCGTGGTAATGAGATCGAACTTCCTTTCGTTGGAAGCTGTACTAAGAAGCCGTCTAGTTGTGTAATCTAATCAATGTTGTTTAGGAAAGTAGAAATTGTTATTGCTCAAAATTAACTTTTTATACCAACATAGGGGTTACTAGCGGCACCTATATCAGTATCAGCAGCGTTGGTCTTAAAAAAAAAAATAAGACGAGATTCGCGAACGATCAAGTCAATTGTTGATGATAGCATAGACTGTCCAAACCAAACCGGGCCAAATTAGCAAAGCTGTGGCCTCTGATAACCTACCAGTAGAATTATTTAAGGCCAATAGTGATGAGTTATTAACGACGACCAAGCATTGGCTCTTAAAAAGGTTTCTTCTAAACGAATGCCTTTGTCCGACAATTGGAATCTAAGCGTTATATAAAAAACTATCTCAAAGTGTGGGCGCCACCAATCGCAGCATCAGTATTTTACCCATCGCTTATAAGCATCTGTCGACGGTGTTATGTGAAAAACTGAAGCCTACTTTAACTGAGCTGATTGCACGTTTGTAATGCTCATTTAGACTTGCTAAATCTACAATTAACTGGATACTCATATTACGGCAAATGTTGTCTAAGGCCTAAGAAAAATAGGGCGACCTACAACATCATTGTATCGATAATATTGAGTTTTCTATCGCTACCATGCTTTTCTTCATTGTACGGTAAACACAGTCTTCAGCAAAGATAGGCAAATATCTTACTGAGGCATTTTAGATCAAATAAGGCTTTAGTTACAGGAATGACCCGTCATACGACTTCTTCCAAATCTTTTTGACATTGGTTATGAGGAAATCCACGCTAAAACCAACGGACACCATCTTTAATAAAAAGCCATATACTGTTTGTGTATTCTGGTGACAGAAATTATCGGCCAAAATCTGGGAGATGCTAACGCAACCTTATCTAATGTTTATTTATTTATTTTTATTTTTTTTTTTTTATTTACATCTACTGAGCATTGCTCTTACAGATTACAAAAATAGGAAAAATTGAATAAAATAACATAACTATAGTTACAAGTATACAACTATACATATTTATTAAGTAGTCAGTTGCAATAGATTACAACAATAAATTACAAATTTAGTGAAAATCTTCAAAATGAGGTATCAGCTAAAAGTCTGAGTACAGCTCGTCTAAATGAAAATCTATTGAGAGTTATATCGACAGTATTGGCCACCAAATTAAATATTTGCAAACATCGAGTAATTGGTTCATTTCTTCCATAATTAGTTCGATGGAATGGAACAGCGAACATATGAGTTTCTCTTAAAGACCGTGTTGGTATGTGAAAGGGTAGAACGGATAGCAATTCGGGCGAATCAATGTTTGAATCTATAATATCCTTTATAAAAATGATGCCTAGAAGCTTTCTGCGGTTAGAAAGCTCCATAATTCCAAGAATATTGCAACGGCTTTTAATGTTCAAAAGGAGTCAGCAAAAGTAAAACTGGAGGTAAATGATGATAAAACAAAATAATCTCACGTGTGTATACTGATGATATAGACACCCTTAACAGAAACTTACTATACGATATGTTACTACAGCCTTCTCAAGCACGGAGAAAGAGTCAGCAAAATACCCACTTTTGCAGGACATTATATGTAAAATCTGTGTTGTACAACGCAGAATCCTTAGTTACGACACAAGCAAATAAATAACGATAGCTGAAAAACATCATTAATAGAAAATGTCGACTCCGTATGGCTCGTGAGCTTATTATTGAGATTGGCGAGTCATGTCAATCAAAACGGTTCTGCAAGAAATCGTCAACAAAGAACCTGTTAGGCGAAATAAAAGAGTGCAACCCAAACTCTGTTATAAGAATCAAGTTTGTGAGGCCCTACCAAAACTTGGTATCATGAAACGAGTCGGGAAGAGGCAAATAGAGCGCAGAAGACAAAAATGCGTGTAAATTTTTTCTATGTTCCACGCATAATAAATAATGATCTATTGCAGTTGCCACATAAATTAGCAAGTAAGGTAGAGTAAAAAGAAATCTATAATCTTGCATTGTTTAAGTGCGATCGGGTTACTCCAGATGGCGTTAGAAATAAGAGATTTCATACTCAAAAAACTACTCAGACAGTTTTGACTTCGTTTAGTTTGACCACACGTCAAAGATAGACAGACACCAGTAAAGAAAAAACACGCCATATTTTACAGTTTTTTTCTTTCGATAAAGTCGAAAACTCAAGCAGGCGACGGAAATAATGTGAACAGAGTTTATAGTCCTGCTATAGCAAGAACCCATCAGGCGCAGTTTTGATTTCATCAATTCTGTTCCGGTAGTTTCGATGTGAAAGTTACTCCACGCTCTAGAAATTAATTATCCAAAATGTCGATAGAATAATGGAAATCGTCAAGTCCGATCGTTATGTGAGGTCGGTTAATCAGGAGCTAAAGTGTTTTGGTGAAAAGTGGGTCAGTTAGAGCTGGCGTAGAAGTAGTGATAAAGCAGGAATTAACGGTTAGGATGGTGTTGCTGTGTGTTTCGTTGGGATTGTCGGTTAGGAAAGTTTTGCTGTGTGTTTTGTTGGGATTGTCACCTACCACTGGGTGCTCTTCTAAATTCTTAAATTGAATTGAAAAATTAAACTTTCTGAAGGGGGCAATCTGTTTGAAGCAGCCAATTTTGTCCAATAGGAGAGGAATTGCATTTCGTTACGTCAACGTCATCAGAACACGTTACTCGCCAAAAACTCCGGGAACTTGGTTGGGAGACTTTTATGGTACCAAGTATTTTCCACCGAAAAAATGAAAATGAAAATGGTGCATATTTGAACTAAAATTAAATCATTCTAACTATACTAATTAAAGTCTTCAATGTCATGCAAAATATTGGATAATTTTTTACTAAACCTGTATGTTAAACCTGTTTATAGTATTTTCTTCATAATATTGACTTCTAGCTCCTCACTTAATATTAGCTCCATAGAAAAGATAACTATCGTCTTTGCGTTTCTTTTTGAAGTCGATAATTCTAAACGTAGCTTGATTTTGACGAAGATGCATGATCTTGAATTCACTCTATAGCTCAACTGCCATTCTATCGATATCGTTAAGTTGTGCCCTGTATAACTAACCGCCCCGGTGGCATTGAGTGACACAACTTTTAACATATTGATCACACCCCGCCTCGTGTTGTAAACGAAAGCTACTGCACTTTATCACAGTTTCGCTTACATATATAAATGCATGCATGTGCACATGAATGCATACATACATATATAGTTTAGTTAAAAATGATAACATACTTTTAGTTTTATTCTTCATTCGTCGTTTATGTTTTCGTTTTTTTTTTTTTTTTATTTTATCTTTTTGTGTTTAATCCCCAAAAGTTCACTTTCATTTAATGTTCCACAAAAATTATCAAAAAGAGAGAGAGAAACGAAGAGCGAACGAAGCGAGAGTATGGCAAAATCAGGCACGTAGCACAAACACAAAAGCGGGCCAAAATAAAATTGAAAGGAATACAACAACAACAACAAGGACAACAAGAACGATATCAAACCAATACATATGGAAGTGCACACATCTATAGATAAGAGGCCCTAACACACACACACACACACACACACCTAGGTACATACATATGTACATTTGTAAGCTATGTGA
>JAHXMU010000012.1:511298-522464 GCA_019455685.1 Philornis downsi
AACAATTTTCACAACGCCAACAACAACTAGAGCAACACACACACCTATATATACTCGTACATTCGAGTAGGAAAAAATTGAAAGTTGAAAGTTTTCAGTTTTAGACCGAAAAGCAGCAGTAGCCGACAACGGCAACGAGGGAGAGCCGCATGACTTTGTACTTTGTACTAAGGATATATGGCTTAAAATATAATTTGCTCTAGAAAAAGAAAACCAAAGTCTTGCTTCCATTCCTTTGCTGACCCCATTTGTTGGCCAAAATAAAACAGACCATCATTGTAGTGCAGCACAACTTTTAGTTTCCTTTTTCCATTTTTTTTTTTGTTCGTTACGTTGCCTTCATTTCCTTTTTTGTTGTCGAACAAAGAAAATGGATTGCAAACAAACCGAAAATATCCATTCCAAGCAAGAATGTCGACAGCAAAACCAACAGCAACAACACACAGAAAATAGCAACAACAACAACGACAACGATGACGACGACGGACATCGAAGAAGTACAAATGTCAGTTGTGTCAATTTAATCTAATAAATTTATCACACAATTACAAACCGTGCCCCAGACACCCGTGGTAGCAACGAGAGCAGCTGCAACAGAGGCCGGTGAGCGCTGAGCGGAAATAACAATTTGTTGTTTGCATTTGCCAAATGTACCGGATATGGCAAAACTCAAACATCCGGTTGAATTAACGATTGCACAATGTTCACGTACACACAAATACACACACACACACACCAAAGCACACAATAAATTCCCCGGAAAAGCCATTTTTCCAAATAAACATTTGACATAAATATGAAATAAAGGATAAACGAGGTCAGTTGAAATAGATTTTTCGCTATGAATACAGTTGAATGAGCTATCACAGATCATATGAGATGGAATTAAAATCTTGTAATAATTTATAACCGATATATTGAACCACATTATCAGATATGCAGAGATTAAGAAATATAATAGATATGTCGAATAGTATAATCTTATGAGAATGTGTACTAAACAGAGATGCAATATCAGCCAGACTCCGTGAATTCAATAAGGATCGATCTCCAATCTACGTTTTTGCAAATGTCATGCCAATAATTCAGACTCCATCGTTTGACTCCAGTATTAAACGAAGACATTTTACAGTTTCAATTAATTTTTAACGTGAAAAAAAAACAATCATTAGGATAGCGCTTTAATATAACACCAGATTAACTCACACATTCGAAAAGGGCATAATAGAAACATGCCTGTAACTGTGGTCTGGTCTATTTAGTAACTCTTTCCCCACAAGCGACTCAATGGTAACTCTTGGCATATATATATAAAAGAAATCCATTATTTGTCCAACAGGTGGCAATAATAATATATATCTCGAGCTATATAAAAGTGCGATCGGGTTACGCTAGATGGCGTTGGAAAGATGAGGCTTCGTACTAAAACTGCCCCGAATACTCTTTGTTTGATCATGAGCCGAAAATAGGTACCAACAAAGAGAAAATACGTCAAATTTTGAAATGTCTGTTCGTAAGCCAAGCGGCTGAAAATGTGAATACTGTTTATGGACCATAGACTGGTTTCGTCCGATTTCCGGTAATTTTGATGTCAAATAAGCACAACGCTCTAGAAGGCCAATTGTCGAAAATGTTGATAGAATAGTGGCAATATTCAAGTCCGACAATCATACAAGGTTATTCTTTTAGTGCTTTCAAAACTGTCGGTCTGGCCAGACTGTCAGTTGTTAAATACCTATCATCTGAAGTGTTATTTATTCAGTGAAAGGTTCTCCATTTCCGAATATGAATCGTTTAACAACCGACGAATGCGTAAAAATAGATTAAACTTACTACAAAAGTAATGATTCAAACGAGAGCTTTCAATCGAACAAAATTTTCTTCAGCGATGAAAGTCATTTTTCACTCAGTGGTTACGTCAATAAGCAAAATTGTCGCATATGAGGCTCGGAGAACACAGAAGTGATTGTGGAAAAGCCATTGCATCCGGAGAAAGTTACTGCTTGGTGCGCATTATGGTTTGAAGGAGTCTCCTCAAGAGAATCCCCTGCTGCAACCAATCCAGAAGCGGTAATTTAAATGTCATTGTATTTCGTACACAATGCCAAGGTTCAAGCATTATAGTGAAATAAAAGTTTCACCAATATCATAACTTTAAGGGTGTTTCATTTAACTTTACTTTTGAAACCGAAAAATTGATATAAAAGCTCAAACCACTAGACTTTCTGCTCACTGAAACGAATAACCTGGTTTTTATCAGGGATAATGTACCCTTTTTCAATGGTTGAGAAGACTGCAGTAGTAATTTTCGATCAATGATGTCAATGTCATCAGACTTTATTTTGCATACTTTATTTAGCATAGTTAGAACTATCCGATTAAGACTAAATATACACCATTATAATAACTGTTTGCCATTTTTAAGGTAACTCCAAGGTTCAAGCATAAGGAAATAAAAGTTTCATCGGAATCACAACTTTATGAGTATTTTATTTAACTTTACTTTTGAAACCGATAATTTATAAACCGATACAAACAGCGATTGCCTAGAAGAAAAAAATTCCACAGACAGACGTTTGGAATCGCTTGAATAGAGATGGTTATAAACAGAGGTACGGGTGTACGGGTGCCACGTAAGTTAACACAAAAAAACAACCTCATGGACAGAATTTCCATCTGAGGATTGCTGCTGAATCGTAACAAAATCGATCCATTTTTGAAGCGGATGGTGAGGAGATCCACTCTTAAGTGCAGTGTATCACTTGCACTACATGGACGTTGTAGTATCGCAGTGAGACTGCGCAGATGGTGGCCAATCCGAGATTGACGGTTAGGAAGGTTTTGCTGTGTGTTTGATTAGATAAGTAGAATATTATCTACTATGTGCTGCTCCTGCCAAACTATTAACTCTGATCTGTAGTGTCAACAAATAGATCGTCTTCTGAAGGAATTAATCACCCACAAGTCGCCAGCTGTGACCACCAGGAGAGGAATCGTGCTCCATCACGATAGCGTTAACTCGGTGTTAGTCGATGTTTCCCTAGTTTACCTGGGTTTACAAATCAATATAATGGACAAGAACCTAAGTTATTGCAGCCAACTAGTGATAAATTATAAAGAAAAAATTTTATCTTAGAAAGTCGATCAAATTTTATGGGAGGAAACAAATGTCACGCGGTCACTTGGACGATTGTTCTTAAATTTTTTTTCAAACATTTAAAATTAATACAATGAACACAAACGTTTATGTTATAGTGACCTTCTAACTAGAAATTACAGAGGAAATATTGAATTTCGGAAAATCGGATAATTGATGTGCAATAAAAATAACAAAGCTGCCCATTTTAATTTTTAGACAGTGGCTTAGCAGACCTTAATCGACTAAATTTTGTGCAATCTGATAGAAGACATCTGTCTAAGAATACTTGGATTAAATTGGCCTGAAGTTTCCCTCAGGATAGCTGATGCATTTAACAACAAATGCAAAATAATCTTATCTGATAGAGCGCATGATTAAAAGGCCTTAAGGTCGAAACAACCTTAATCTATTCTCATACTTTAAACGGGTAAGAATCTTACCTTTCTTGGTATGAAGATTGTGGCTGTGATATAATGTGCCCAATGGGCCACATTTGGTTAGCAGAACTGGAGCTGTGGGATGAACCAAACGTAATGTTACGGTGCTCAAATTGACAACTATTTTTCGATTTCAAAAGTAAAGTTAAAACTTTTGTTTTATTATAATGCTTAGATCTTGCCAGTATACGAAATACAATGTCATTTAAATGACCGCCTATGGATTGGTTGCAGCAGTGGATCCTTTTGAGGTAATTTTTGACCACTTTTTCTCACAGTTTGGATGGTATCCCGGCAATAACTTAAACAATCTTGGTTTTTTAAATGTTCCAGTGTGAGGATTGTGCGTGTAAACACGGTCTTTGACGTAGCCCCACAAAAAAAAAGATTAACGGCGCCAAATCGCATGATCTTGTTGGTCAATTGACGTCAGCAAAACGAGAAGTTACGCTTTCTGGAAACTTCTCATACAATAAAGCCAAAATCGATCATGTTGTGTAACTCGTGGCACCGTCTTCTTGAAACCACATATCGCCCAGTTCATAATCTTTAATTGCAAACCAAAAAAAGTGGGTTATCATATGGCCACAGCGCTCTGAATAGAAATTCGGATTATCCATTACACTTTCACTAACAGAAGCGACATTTTGAGCTGTGCGCACGTTGTAATGATGCACAGGCCTGACTAAATCTGTCACGCTTCCATTGTCTTCAAATTTCTTTATAATCTTGCCAATTCCTTGTATAGTAGGTCAATTATGGCGAGCATAATCACCCCGTAATGCACGAAAAGTGTTCACATTTGAATCACCACTTTGTAGTAAATTTTAAGTATTTTTACGCGTTCTTCGGTTGCTAAAGGATCATATTCCCAAATGGCCAACTTTTCACTAAATAAATAACACTTCAGATGACAGAAGTCCACAAGGGTTTAACGTGAGTCTCGCCGTGAAGGCCTTACTCCACATTCGAGCACAAAGTCTCTACCAGCGATTTTGGTATCAACCACAACCCGCGTGATGCTCCACTACACCAAATGATCAGGCGGGAAGTCAGTTCCGGAGCTACGGGCCAAACTTATCGGTTGGAGCTGCGTAGCAAAGCAAAATTAAAGCTACTACCAAATTGTGATTTATACACCATACTTCACGGGATTGGTCGTCCTACAGCAAAAGAGTACAGACTGGACATTTTTACACACCTGTAGGTGCGGAGACCTCAGGTATATGGAACGGTCGATGCTACATTGCAAGAATGCAGTATCTCCACTGCTGGGAGACGGGGAAAACTCCAAAATCCTTCCGTTCGGCGACGGTGAACGGCAACCATGAAATATACAAATAGGGAAATCCCACGACTGTCCGTACCTCCCGAAAAATCAAAAAAATACAGATGACAGGGCGCGAACCCAAGACCTGCCCGTGTGTATCTCTATCACCCTCGTTACCAGACAAAGTCTCTGGTCAAACCCTGTAGCTAACCTACTCCTAGTTTCAACCCATTGCGGTCCAACGACTGGTGGCCCTGCTCACGAGCAACAGTTGCCGCCTATCAAGCTGAACGAGATTGTGGGACCAGAATGATCCGAACAGTCTTGCAGTCGCTCAACCCTCAAGTCAGACTGCCCTGAAAAAGACAGCAGACCCATTTTCCTCAACGACATCGTAGTAGGCCTATGCCGTGTAAACGTTCTGGAAGCAAACACCGTTGCTCTAGCCAAAAACGCCTTGGGTATCGGGGTTTACAAGCTATTTTTCTGATAATGCGAAAGGATACTGGTCTGATAAATATCAAACTTTCATTTTTTTCTGATAAAAATGTATATCATGTCGGCCAGGGCAGCGGTTGTATATTACATTTAGATGTTTATAGAATGTGTTTTGTCCTAATCATCTGTGACTTTTTTCAGAGCCCTTTTTTCCAATGCCCTTGGTATTGTATGTGACTATTTGCCTGGAAATCTGAAATCGTGAGCTGGCTGAGAAATCCTGCGAAGACTCTGTTTATTCTCAAGGGAATGATTGGTGTGATATTGCTAACAAGGTGTTACATAAAGATTTTGAAAGAGTTTTTCTTCCCAAAACTATGCCGATAGAGAAACCCTTTTAACTCTGTGTGGTCTCAACGAGATGGTGCACTTTGTCACATAGCCAGACCTATTAAACGGTCTCTTGACCTTAATGCGCTTGATTTTGTCCTGCAAGCAAAAAGTTGGTAAAACAAAATCAAAAAATTGTAATGAGTCAAGGCAATGCATTCGGATGATATTTGGGGCAATCTAGCAAAAATCCTCCAACTAGGAATGAATAATGTATTCGCACAGATTTCGCCGAAAGTGAAAGTCATTTATTACATTCAATTCTCAATTGGAAGCCCTTAAAATGACTTAATAGAAATGTAATACAAGTGAATGAATTGAAAATAATTTAGGTGAATTAAGAAATAAGTTAAGACTCTTAACATTGCCTGTACATGAAATTGCTTTAAAAATCAACAATTTCTGTAATTTTCAATATAATCAAAAATTTAATGAATCATCCTTTGTTGTATGCCTCTTAGTGTTCGTTTTTGTCCCAGTTGTTTCCCATGTGTTAATTATTACCTTTCATGTTGTTGCTGCAATGTGTCCCTCATTGTTAGGGAAAACTCTTGCCTCAGCGCCTCATCTCCATTACTCAAATTCAATATGCAACTGTCAAATAATCAACACCACAAAATGAACCGAACCACCTTCAAAAAAAAAAAAAAAACACAAACCTAAAACACCAATACACAAAAGTTCTAAAACACAAATACAAACAAACCCCAGGCGGACAGACAGACGTGCAAGGTTTTCCCTTTGTTTAAGGCCATGCCACATGCTGTTTGCAGCTCCTTTTTCATGCTTAGGCTTTGGCTGTTGTGGGAGTGCATCAGCAACATCATAATCACCATCACCATTGTTGGCGTCGTCGTCATCAGCATCATCGTTGTGCAACACAAACAGTTGTGCACACAATCAAAAGGTGTGAATGTCTCTAATGATTCTTTGCATTGCTGCAGTGGCAGTGCAACTGCAACCGTTGTTGCTGTTGTTAATGTTTTTGTTGATGTTGTGTTTCAAATTTAACACTTCATAACTGCCGTTTACAGATAAATATGATGCATGAACAACCCGCTATTGCCTCTTTAGTTTAGACAACAACGGCAGCGGAAACAATAGAAATCAGCAGGAGTTGTTTTTGCCAATGCAACCGTTGCTGCTGTTGCTGCAGCTATTGCTGATTTATAATTTTTTTTTTTGTTTTTTTGCCATAACCACAGCTGTTTTTGGTGTTGCCGCTGCTGGTGTTGCCTGTTATTTGTTTTTGTACTTTTTGTTGTTTTTGTTTTTGTTTTTTTGTTGTTTTGCTTTTCGTAGGTAAATTATGAATTTATGTTGAACACTTGGCTCCTTACGAAAGTGTAAATGGATGGGTGTATGTGTGCATTTGCAACACTCATGTTCATGTATTCTCATTTCAATGCTACAGCTAAATTGTTAAGGTGCACATTCGTATCGCTCGCTCGCTTGTGTTGCATTCAAAGCAAGGCAGCCAGTCTTCGCCGCTATCACCGCCATCGACACCACCACCAACACCACCACCACCTCACCCACCTACGCTGCAAAATGTTAGCTGTGTGTAATGTTTGTTTATTCCTATGATTACTGTGTTTGTGTGGGTGTGTATGTGAGCTAGTGGTAGAACATGAGCCTTGAATATTGTATATTCAGTGCTTGTGATTATTGTCCCTTTTGTGTGAGTGGCATAACAAAACTTTCCTCCAAAGTGCCATGTGAAAGAAATATGAATTGCGGAGAAGTAAACCAATGCAACGGATGCCAGATTGAAACTTAAATTTGAAATTAAAATCTATTTGAATTACTGGCAATACGTAAGTTCTTGCCTAAGCGACCGCCAATGCAACCGTTTACCAATAAAATTCTTCAAACTTGTTTATTGCACACAAAAGTTCCTAAAGTTTGCTTAATATTTGCATTTGAATTTACGTATAATTGGATATTTCCTTCCATGCAGCTTGCTAGTAATTTGAATTAATTAAAAGTCATGTAAATGGAGCTTCGTTGATCTGGCAGCAGATCTGAATAGATTTCCTTTGATTCGTATCAAAACAAGAATAACATTTAAGAATATAGTGAAAAAGTTATATTTTTCCAAAGGCGGGACAATTATGCTATTTGCGTAGAAAAACTTATATAATTTCTCAACCCGCGCGGCACATAAGAATTATCTCTTAATCAATAAACTCTAAACAAATCACATACAAGGTGTGATAAAAAAACGGGTTTTTTAAAATTTCGTGAGTTACGTACGTTCGATTTTCGCTTTTTTTCTGTTATGTTGGTACACATGTCTGTTATATAAGTTGACAATATCAACCATTTTCGATTTTTAGTTTATTTTTGACAGATAAAAAAGTTAGTCGTGTTTTGGTGTGCTCTTCGATTTTTTTACTATTCGAAAAAATGGATCAAAGAAACTGTATTAAGTTTTGTGTAAAAAATGAAATTAAATGTGCAAGGACATTTGAAATGTTGACTATGGCGTTTGGCGAGTCTATTATGAGCAGAACACAACTTCAATTGTGGTATAACCGGTTTAAGGAAGGCCGAGAAGATGTGAATGACGATGCTCGTCCTGGTGGCCCGAACACGTCAACAACCGTTGAAAACATTGAAGCAGTGAAGAAAACGATTTTGGATAATCGTTGAATCCTTACTAGAGAGGTTGCTGATGATGTTTTGGCATATCGTTCGGCTCATGCCAATCAATTTTTACGGATGTTTTAGGCATGAAACGTGCGGCGGCGAAGATTGTTCCAAAATTGCTAAATTTTGAGCAAAAACAACGTCGCATGGACATAGCTCAGGAGCTGTTGAACGTCGTCAACGATGGTCCAGATTTCGTCAAAAAAAGTCATAACTGGTGACGAATCGTGACATTAAACCAAAGCCCAATCATGCCAATGGAAGCGTCCAGCAGAGCCAAGACCGAAAAAAGCACGTCAAGTTCGGTCAAATATAAAGTTTTTGCTCACTGTTTTCTTCGATTGCAATGGCGTGGTGCATTATGAATTCTTGCCACAAGGTCGTACGGCCAATAAGGAATACTACCATGAAGTTATGCGCCATTTGCGCGAAGCAATTGGTCAGAAAGGCACAGAATTGTGGAAAAACCAATCATGTACTTTGCACCATGATAACGCACCAGCTCACACATCGATGCCTGTGCGTGAGTTTTTGGCCAAAAACAAAACCGTAAGCATGTTTCAACCACCGTATTCACCGGACTTGGCCCCCGCTGACTTTTTCCTCTTCATAAAACTGAAGACACCGATGAAAGGAAAGCGTTTTGCTACGATTGGGGAGATAGAAGAAAAATCGAAACAGGAGCTGTTGGCGATACCAAAAGCGCGTTTTAGAAGTGTTTCGAGGATTAAAAGAAACGCTGGCACAAGTGTATTATATCTGAATAAATACATACTTTTTGAAAAATTGAAAATAACGGTTATTTTTTGATCACACCTCGTATGTAGTCCACTATCTCTCGACTAATCAATTTCGTATTTTCAGTAAGTAACTCATTTCTAAAATTCAAAATTAGTTCCTTATCCTGTTCATAGGCTTCAAAAAAATTTAACTTTTCGTTAATTTTTTGCATCAAATTTATAATTTGTTAAAATTGTTTTATGCAACACGCGCAGAAGCAGAAATTAATCCTTCAATTTCGGGGTAGTGATAAGCTCTATCTGTCCCATTGCGCCCTCTAAGTGAAGATTTTTCACAATTCCCTTTTTAGAAGCTATATTAGTCTTGTCAGTGACCGTATCACGATGGTTAGGAGATGCGACTACCGTTTATTTCTTTCTGGGTTCGAACCCCAATACAATCATCTAACTTTCTTTAAACTGTGATCGCTTCCATGTACTAACAAACACATCGAGTAGTAAAAGCTTTACAAACTAACGTTCGAAATCGTCATTAAATAGTAAGTGTAAAAATAGTATGCTTGTTAACACACTAGCCCCATTTTTACTGCTTCCTTCTCGATGCTTGAGAAGGCTGCAGTAACATCTCGCAGTTTTCTGCTAATGATGTCTATATCATCTGCTTATGCGAGTAACATATGGTTTTTGTAAAGGTGGTACAGGACGTGTTAAGTGCAGTTTTCCTCATAATCATCTCCAACAGTGTATTGAATCCTCGTTTGGTGTTAAAAGGCTCGCTTAGATCTTTGCCTATCTTTACTGAAGACTTCATGTCAGTCAGCGTCATCCTACAAAGACGTATAAGCTTCGTAGGAATTCCAAACTCGGGCATGGCTTCGTACAGTTTTTGCCGTATCAGGCTATTGAACGCAGCTTTATAATCAACGAAAAAATGGTACGTTTCGATCTATCTCTCTTGGGACTTCTCCAGTTAGAAACGGCTTTAATCTTTCACATATCACACTCGATAGGACCTTATAGGCGATGGGTAAAAGACTGACACGGCGATAGTTTTTACAAACACTTGGATCACCTTTTTTAAACACAGGACATAGTACACTCAAATTCCAATCATCGGGCATGTTTTCCTCGAGCCAAATCGTATTTAAGAGCTGATGCAAGCTGTTAATCAGCTCATCGCAACCAGTCTTAACAGCTCTGTTTGCAGGTCATCAGCGTCCGTAGCTTTGTTGTTCTTAAGCCACAATACTGCTGTTTTGATCTCTGTCTGGCTCGGAGCTGGGCAATTTATGCCATCGTCCATAATTGAGGTGATTTCCTCTCTCGTACTGATATCCGGTACCAAGAGTTTATATGCTCTCTCCATAGTTGCAGCACATTCTGCGTATCTGTGACTAGATTTCCCTTGCTGTCCTTACAGCAGGGGAACCCTGTTCCATACCCTGTACTTCCTATATTTTGGTAGAATTTTCGGGCTTCAACTCCCAATAAACACATTTTGTTAAATTTGAATTCTATTTTTTCCGCGTATCACTGATTTTTAACTAAACATTTGGAGATATCCCGAATACGTTGTCACTTGGTCACTGTCAACATAATCATTTTGCTGCGGATGAAGAATACAAAACACTTTTTCTTTCCAAACATAATAAAAATATCTCTCCCGCATAAAAAAAAAAATAACGTAAAAACCAAAGACATTTTCTCAATCATATTTTATCTTCCAAAGTTAATGACCAAACCGTCCATTGAACAAAATTGCAATCAAATATCAATCATTGCTTCAGCAATAGTAATGACAGTGAATTGCATTCTTCCCTCAACACTTCAATTGTATTAAAGTTTGTGTCTCTGTGCCCCTTTGAAGCCCTGTGTATGTGTGTATGTGTGTGGTATTTTGATTAAATTGCACGTTGTTCTAGTAACCCACTTTAAGTTTATTAACCTTCTTCACACACACACACCCATAAACACAGATAGACATGCAAAAAGAGGCAATACAATTACGACGAGGATGACTGTAAAGCTGCTGCTGCTGTTGCTGCTACTACAAGTGTTGTTGCCGTAGTGCTGGTGTTGCCACTATTGTTACTGCTACTG
>JAHXMU010000012.1:527464-557401 GCA_019455685.1 Philornis downsi
CAAAAAACTATTTTTATCAATACTTCCTAATGGGAACTCTGCACCAGGAAACTCTTCCAAAAACCCCAAAATATGCATTCCCAATTTCTGTATTGGCGTATGGTAATCGGTATTGCTTGCGGTGTGGGTTCTATAGCTGATGCGGGAATGGACCATCTATTTTTTAATTGCTCTCTTGTGTTGTCGTAGGAAAGAAGACACTCGACAGAGAACTCACAAAAACAAAAATGTTACAATTGTTGTTTACATTTTGTTAAAAACTTCCGCTGAGTGCTATTATTCATTTATTTCATTTTGGGCCGTAAAAAAGCTGTTTACATTATTTCATTCCTTCCGCTGCCGCACTGCATTATAATCCCCCTTTGGTTTCGTGCGGACGCATTTAAACTGTAACCATCTGCCAAGTGGGAACAGTGGTTTTGCGGATGCGCGAAAATGGATTGATTCCCGAAAGGCTTCTTGATGTAAAAGAGAGAAGAATTAATTTGTGGCTGATAGTTATGAAAGAAGACATTTTTATGCTCTACTGCTATGTTAAAGATCAAAAAATTAAATTTCAAAGTAAAAGGTACAACTAAATGCTTTTTACGAGTCTTCCTTTTATATATATATAATATGCTGTCCAAATACTTCTAAGTGCCAATAAACATATCCATCGTAATTTTGAAATTGTTGTTGTCATACGGACAGGATTTGCGTTGTATACATTGACTCGGTAGAGCGATCTTAGGCAAACGTCGTTACTAACCGATTGCTATTTTGTTCATAATATTACAATAGAAATGCCGCCAAAAAATCTACGGTTTGTAGTCAGTTTGGGTTAGGGAACTTCAGAAAAGTAATTAGTGGATTCACAAGAAAGTAAGTTTCAATACGATGATAGCATTGTCGTGGTGGAAAATCGTACCTTTGCAATATGCCAGTCCAAGTCTATTATCTTTCAGTTCATAAAGCTTCATCAATTGTTGCTGTTGAATAGACCTAAGGATCTATGGTTTGGTTAATTGGAAGTAGTTCAAAATACACACAAAATCCCACTAACAAAAGTTTTCTTTTTATTTTTGGGTTCAAATCAGTCTTTGAAGAGGTATGAGGGCGATCATCTTACTTTCCCAATTAAAATGCATTTCAAAAGGATCATTTTCCTTTAGCTCGTGGAGAACCATAACATCAAAGGAATAGTTGTCAAATAGATCTCAAAATTTATGGTTTAGTTGCTTGGAAGTAGTTTAAAATAAAGTTAATTGACTCAAATCAGCCTTTGACGAAGTTTGAGCGCGTTTTTTAAGATCTCTCAGGGTTGGCATTGTTCTAAAGAATTCGTTTTTCATTCCCAATGAAAATATGTTTTAAAGGAGTGCTTTTCCTTTAGCTCGTGTTGAACCAAAATATCAATGGATCGTGTGTGACACTTTCAGCATCTTTGCAACTTTTCCAACAGAAATATATCGCTCCGATTCCAAAACAATTTGGGTTTCGAACTCATCAGCCTCATTGGTGGCCATCTTTGAGTGCGAAATTTAGAGAGTTTAATTTCGTTGTCCAATTTTGGCAATTATGTTCTGTACACTTCCGCAGAATTTTTGCCTTTTCCAAAATAAAAGAGCAAAATCTGACGAAAACGCTTGCACATTCACAAAGCCATTTATAATTAAAGTGACGATTGAAAATGTTGTGGCCTATTGCTAATTAAAGCTTCAAAAGTCAGCTAAGTAGCGTAAAACTGTAGACGTAAAACAAAAATTAAACATTTCAAAAATAACAAACGCACCATTTGTGTGAAATTTCAATCTCGCAATGAATCGCATCTGACCAGGTATCGCATATGCGTGAATGAGCGTGGAGGACATTCACGATATATATTGAAGATATTAATTAGTTATTTATAAGATATCATTAGTTATATGAAGATAACAATTAGTTATATATAAAATAACATTGCATTTTTTGTACAATGAAAAAAGAAATAGATTAAATACATTGATTAAAGATAAGCTATTCGAACTTCTTATTGCAATGCAATTGGTGCGCCAGCCAGTATATGTACATTAAGAAATATCTATTTCTCTCTGCCAAAGTTGTGAAAGCAAAACTTTAAAATTTTTAAATCATTCTTCAAATGGATTGGTTGAAAATTTCGGAGGGTGTTAAAATGTGTCCACGTTTTTTTTTATTAAAACGGTTCTATAATTTATTAATATCCTAATGTCCTTTCATTAAATACAGGGTGGGCCATAAGGGTGTTGGCGGTTTAAATATTCAATTAAAAAAAAACTACGAAACATAAAAAAAATATATTTGTATTTTTAAAAAGTAGAAGCATGGGAATTTTTAAGACTTAAAAATAATGTTGTCCAAATGGCTTCCCTCGGCTGCTTGACACTCTTGGAACCGAAGTCGCAAATTTTGGAAAACTCGTTGAAAAGTTGTTCTCGGTATTTTGTTACTTTCCTGAATAATGTTCCTCTTCAACTGCTCTAAATTGGTCGGATTATTCTCGTAGACTACCGATTTGAGGTAGCCCCATAGAAAATAATCGCATGGAGAGAGATCGGGGCTGCGTGGGGGCCATTCAATATCCCTCCTTTTCGAAATGAGTTTTCCAGGAAAAATATTTTTCAGCAGCTCTATGGATACCCTAGCCGTATGACATGTGGCCCCATCCTGTTGAAACCACATCCTCGAGGTATTGCCTTGAAGTTCTTGCAAAGCTGGCACCAAAAAGTCTACTAGCATGTTGCAATAATTGTTCGCTCTAACCGTCATCGCATACCCTCTTTCGTCCTCAAAGAAGTATGGTCCAATAATACCGGTTGACGTTATCCCAGCCCACACAACAAGCTTAGGGCTGTGAAGTGGACGTTCATGCAAGCGTCGAGGATTAGTCTCGGACCAGAACCGACAATTTTGCTTGTTCACATGGCCATTAAGGTGAAAATTGGCCTCATCACTAAAAATCACGTTGTTAAAATTGTTGAACCGCTCTAGCATCAAATTGACAAAGTTAAGACGGTTATTGGCATCATCGGGTTTTAATTCTTGGACTATCTGAATCTTATAAGCCTTCAAATGCAAATCACGTTTCAAAATTCGTCGTAAAATTGTTCTTTTGACATCCAAACACTGACTTCTCTTACGTGTTGACTTTTGCGGATTTCGCTGAACTGAAACACGAACACGCTCCACAATGTCGGCTGATCTTGCAGAAACTGGGCGACCACGAACCGTAATTAGTACTGTTGAGCCGGTTGTTTCGAACATTCTGATCCATTTTCGTATCACATTGGCGCTTGGAACTTCACTTAAATCGTGTAAACCGTGTTCATGCCGATACAAACGTCGTGCAGTAATCACTGATTTATTGTTTTCGTAATACGCTCGGACACAAAATACACGCTGCACTCCCGTGTACGGCTCCATGGCGACTAAATTTCCAGGAAGCGGCGCAGCGAACAACATATCCCCCCGCCGCGCCGCGCGTTACCGAGAAATTGAAGAATTAAATCGCCAACACTCATATGGCCCACCCTGTATAAACCGTTATTTTTAAAACGAATTTTTAACTATCCAAACAATTAGACGACACCAGCGACAATGATTGTCTTCAATATCCGAATATTGATATTATATTAAGTTTGATAAAACTTTCAGATTCTAAGATGTCAAATGGTCACAAAACAAACAAAAAAAACAAGTGACCCTCTAAACCACTGTACACCATAAGCCAATAACATCTGCCATTTGTGGCCACCACAAAGGAAAAGTGTGCGCTTCCGAAACTGTTGCGAGAGGAGAACGGCAGCAATTTATTTTCATTACGAATGCACAAAAACAAAGGCGAGGGGAAACAGCATAGATATAGCGGATGGGCCAAACAAGAAACGCATTATGAAGAGAGAAAAACGAACACTTTGTAAACGATGCCAAAACAAATCATAAAATCGCATATTTTGTGTGTGTTTTTTTAGCTGAGACTCTGAAATGCAAACAATACCTCGAGATTTATCAATTACGTTGGTCTCAGCATATTTTAAACTTGATTGAACATTTAGGTTTGTTTGGGATATTGGATTTTTTGTTTATGGCATTTGCATTCGTTGCACTTATCAAATGAAATAATTTGTAACTTTTTTTGTAGATACCGCTTTGAAAAGGTATCTTTAGTAAAGTTTCACAACTAAAATAGCGGATATTATGTTAAAGAAAATAGGATTTGCTAACAATTGAGTAGCGATTTTTTTTACCAACTCAGTCGAAAATGTAATCAAACCTTGCTAGAAATGGTTGATTAACTGTTTTCAATGGAAATGATGCATAAATTTTATAATATGAAAATAATGAGCGATGGTATTACAGACGATAAAAAGTATATTTTTTCTCTCGAAAGTTACGAGGGCGGCCGTATAAATGGTGTCAGCAGTTTGAAAAGAATTATTTTAGTGAAAAGTGGTAACCTTATAAAACATATGTTTTAAGTCCCAAAGCGCTACTTTGCACAGTGGGATTGCTTCATACATTTTGTGCAATAAATATAAGGAGTTGTCGTAGAGTCTTGAAATTCGGCATAGAGCGTTTTATGACGTAGAGTACCAAAAATATAAAGTTTCATCCAAATCGGCCACGCCCATCGCCTATATTACTCAGAAAAAATAACCATTTCCCCCACTACCCGCCTGACTTATTTTCTGTAAAAATATTTAGTAGGATTACCTAAAATAAAATAATTAGTTACATGTGTAAGGAAACTTATTTACTTATTCATCTATCATTTCTTTTACAATATCATCTAATTCCAAATGTTGTTTACGAGGTTGACGCCTTATTTTACTAAGAAAAGGATCTGATGACACCAAGAGACGGTTGAAAACATCAGAGTTAGTTGCCATTCTATTGCTTTTTCTTGAAAACATCAGTCTATATTTTCTATAATCCTTGTTGCGCGCTTCTTCTGCCTCTTTGGATAGCATACCGATAGGAAGAGTAGCTACATCGATAATTTCTTTTCCATGCATTAATATTTTGTGCACAGTTACTGGCATATAATACCTGTATTTCTAGACTTAAAGTTTCGCCGTATCCCGCGTGTAATTTTTAAACTTCGAAGAATTAATATTTCGGCCACATGTGATTATTTGTAATATTATGCGAAACCTATCAATTAATTCCTCTTCAACTTCAGTTATGTCAGCTACAAGTGACGGATTGGAAAAAAAACGTCTTGAGGTGTTGCCGTCGTTGGAGGTCCCAGTGCCTTGCTGAACCTCATCAATACGTAAATGCATATGGTCTTTAAATGCGTTGTGAATTCGGACTTTGTTTTCTTGTTTCATAGCCTTATGTTCGTCTTCGAGCGCCGACCACTTTTGAAATGGTTTATTGTAGGCAATATGAAGAATGCACTCCATAAACTTGCTTAATTTGTAGCGTAATTTCTTGTGACTTTTTTCATAAAACTTATAACTTTGTTCAGCAGTATAAAATATTATAAGGATTTTTTTCTATAAATCGCAATAATATACTCCCTTCCTTCATTTTATTGCAGTCAGAGCATGGAGGTCGCCGGAGCTAACCTTTTTTTCATCTAAGGAAAACTTAGAACAATGAAATTTCTAGGGCTTTTTTTAATTTAAATAGTTTCGAAACTATTTATGCTATCCAGTTGTCTTTTTTTCTTAAAGAATCACAAAATACCATATTTTTAGAACATCATCACATAAAATAGTTAAACGAACAACAAATATGCATATACAGGCCCTTGCATTAAAATCTTAGTCGTTTTGCGCTTTACTTCTCCCAAGCATTTTTAAGTAATTATTTTGCGATAAAAAATTATTTTTTTCAAAAAAGCAATGATGAATTTCTCTTAACTAAACAATTCCGCACAAAATTGCATCATTACATTTTTAATATTTTACAGTCGAAAAATAGATTTTTTGCACTTAGAATCTCACTGTGCGTTGTTCAGTATTTATATTTGAGCCATCTTAGTGAATTTGTAAACATGGAAAAAATTGGTCACGGTTATGTAATTTAATATTTCCATTTGAAAGGTCTAAGTCCAACCAATATTAACGCCGAGCTAGATTCTACTCTGGGTGAGTCAGTTCTTTTATTTATGACTGTAAAATATTGGGTAGCAGAGTTTAAACGAGGTCGTGCGAGAGCTGCCAAGACGATCAACCCAGTGGACGAACACTAATTGAGGTGGTCACGCCAGACACGGTTAAGAAAATCCACAAAATGACATTAGATGATCGTCGGCTGAAGGTGCGAGAGCTAGCTGAAATAACTGAAGATTTGAAGATGAAAAAGCTGTGCGCAAGATGGGTGCCGCGCTTGCTTTTAAAACAGCAAAAACAGCGTCGTACAGATATTTCAGTAGAGTATTTAGCGATATTTCACAGGAATAAAGTTGAATTTTTGCGTTGATTTACAACCATGGATGAGATATGGGTCCACCACGTGACACCTGAGACAAGGGAACAGTCAAAGTGGTGGACTGGAATGGGAGAATCGTGTTCAAAGAAAGCGAAGATGGTTCCATCTGCAGGCAAGATCATGACGTCTGTTTTTTTTTCGAGATGCACATAGGATTATTTTTATTGATTATTTTCAGAAAGGAAAAACTATCAATGGGGAATATTATGCTAATTTATTGCAGCGTTTAGTCTATGAAATTATGAAAAAAGGTCGCATTTGACGAAAAAAAGTGTTGTTTTATTAAAATCCAACGCACTATTGCAATGGCTAAAATTAATTAATTAAAGTTCGAATTGCTTCATCACGCACCTTATTCGCCAGATTCAGCTCCCTCGTACTATTTTCTATTTCCAAACTTGAAAAAATGGCTCGTTAGTAAAAGATTTGCAAACAATGAAGAAACGGAGTCTGCGGTTGATGGCTATTTTAAGGAGTTTGACAGTTCTTGCTATAAACAGGGTATAGACGCTATTGAATGTCGCTGGAAAAAGTGTATGGAGCTAAAAAGAGATTATGTTGAAAAATAAAGAAAATGTTTTCCAACCTTTTCGTGTCGTCTTAGTAATGTCGGTTAGTTTTATGTCCTCCCGCGTATATATCGAAATAAACTGTCGCGATTTAAATGGATTTTCATTTTACATTTTGTGAGTTGTATTTCCGACTAAAACGATGAATAGCGATATATACAAAATTTCAACAGAAATAAGTATTTCACTGGCTTCGTTTCTATTTTGTCGAATACTGTAGTATGTTTTTTTTTTTTTTTGTAGACGGTCCAATGAAGGATTTGACATTAAAAATTGTTATCAAAAATTTCTTTTCCGCTCAGGAGAGTTACTATAGAGAGTCTAATCGAATGTTCGTAGTTGTATTGAACTTTCTCATTAAATGGATATATCTTTAAAAGGTACAACTGACAAAAATTCCGAAAATATTAAAATTAAAGAAATGCCAATATCTCAAGAACAAAATCTGAACAAAAAAGAGCGTTGAACAAAGTACCAAATTTTGTTCGAAATTGCCTAAATAAAAATATATCACCAAAACTCGTACAAAAACTCGTTTTATATCTAACGATTTATTTTCGATTTTTTATAAAGAGTGATTTTTTATTCGTAGTTTTTTTAAAAATCAAAAAAACGCTCAAATTTGCATCATATATTAAAATTTTTTATTGGAATCGATAAATTAGTCTTTGCCATTTAATTTTTAGAGATAATTTCATGTAAATGTTATCCGCGGCTCCGTCTCAAAATGTCCATTCAGAAGGTCCAATTTTTGTCACTTTTTCGAGCATTTCGGCCTGTATTCCACGAATAACGCGTGTTATGTTATCCTGTAAAGCTTCAATAGTTTTCGGCTTGTCCACATAGACTAACGACTTGACATAACCTCACAAGAAATAATCAAGAGGCGTTAAATCGCAAGATCTTGGCCACAGGGCCAAATCGAGAGATAAGCTGTTCACCAAATTCATCCCTCAACATATCCATTGTTTCACGGGCAGTGTGGTATGTTGTCATGGCTCGATATCGTTCGCCGTTGACGGTAACGTTTCTTCCACGGTCGTCTTTGAAGAAAAATTGACCGATGATGCCACCAGCTCATAAACCACACCAGACTATCGTTGTTTCGGGATGCATCGGTAATTCATGTGTACATGTGGCTGTTCGCCACTCCAGATGCGACAGTTTTCTTGTTTACGTATCCGTTCAGCGAGAAATGAACCTCATCGCTGAACACAATTTTTCGATAAAACAGCGGATTTTTATTGAGCTTTTGTAAGGCCCATTCCCCAAAAATTAGACGTTGTGGTAGGTCATTCGGCTTCAATTCTTGCGTAAATTGAATTTTATAGGCTTTCAAACCCAAATCGACGTGTAATATTTTCTTGTGGTTGAGTAACACATGCCCAATCGCTGAGAACCGCGACGAAATGACATTTCACGATCTTCATTAATACTGGTCGCTATGGCTGCAATATTTTCTTCGGTTGTGGTAGGTCATTCGAAAATGATGAATGAAATGGCAGAGTATACTGTACACTTCTCACTTTGACAGATAACGTTTGGACGCCATTACCAGCTAGTGCTGCCTACCTGAAAAACTTAAATCTTAAAAAATCACCCTATATTTTTGGTTGAAATATTGTGACGCCATCATATATTAGGTGTGCAACTAAATCCCCTCAGTTTGTCAATAGATGGCGCCGGCTGTAAGTGCTAATCGAATCTGCCATAACCTAAACGTCATGAGCCAAGCTTAGACATATGGTAAACATACCGCCTCGACACAATAGTGGTTTTATTTTGACGTCATATTCTTTTGGTGGTGTGAATATGTAAATATGTATGATTTTGTGCCAAACAATCGTCATGTACAGGAAGTATTGATTTTCATCTTTCAATCGAAGAAAACGGTGGCTAAAGCTCATCGAGGGCTTCAACACGTTTACGGAGATGCTGCTTTAAGTGAAACAAAATGTCGAAATTGGTTCCGTCGCTTAAAAGACGGTGATTTGCATGTTGACGACCGTTCGTATAAAGCAAGACGAAACGTTCGAAGAAATTGAACGGCATTGCTTGATGGGGATCCGTCAAAAGCAGGTAGAGCTTGATTCAGTATTAGGAGTTATCCGCTAAGCCATTTCCAAGCGAATGCATTTGTTGGGAATGATTCAAAAGCAAGGAACTTGGGTTCCACATGAGTTGAAGTCTAAGGACGATGAACGCCGTTTTTTGGCCTGTGAACAACTGCTTCAGCGACAAAAACGGAAGGATTTTCTTCATCGTGTTGTAATGAGTGATGAAATATGGAATGGAAAATACAGTCATGGGGGCTGCCCAGTTATGCTTCTACGCCGTCGCCTCGGCCGAATATTCGCACTGCGAAGGTTATGCTCTGTATTTGGTGGGGCCAGGTCGGTGTTATTTATTACGGGCTGTTGAAACCACGCGAAACAATCACTAGGGATCGGTATTGACGAATGAACCGAGCGCTGTACGAGAAACTCCCACAATACGCGGAGAGGCACGAAAAAGTGATTCTTCAGCATGACAACGCTCGGCCTCACGTGGCGAAGTCCGTTAAAACCGGCCTGGAAACGCTGAAATGGAATGTCTTACCCCATCCGCCATATTCTCCAGATATTGCACCATCTAATTATCACTTGTTCCGTTCGATGGCACACGGTCTGGTTGACCAGCAGTTCCACTCATGTGACGACATCAAGGAATGGCTAAACAGTTTTACCGTGACGGAATTCGATCTTTGCCAGAAAGATGAGAAAAAGTACTAGCTAGCAATGGGCAATACTTTCAATGAATCATAGGTAAACATGTTTTCGTAATAAAGTTGATTTTTTTTGCATTTTTATAAAAAAAAAAACGGCGAGAACTTAGTTGCGCACCAAATACTACACGTCCCCGCCGGAAGTAAAAAATTCCTTAATTCTTTCGATTGGCAGCGCTCTTTGGGATGTCAAATATATTTATACAAACTACAAAACGATTATACGTATAATTCTCAAGCCTTTATGGGATTGTGAATATCTAGCAAATAGCAAATTTTCCATGTCTAGACCCACAGATAAGGTATAATTATATCTGATAGCCAACAGGACCTTGAATACGGTAAATACGCTTCCACGAGAGACGGTATATGTAATCGTATCACTTTGACATAGCCATCCCCTCACTGAACCAAAAGGAAGTCAGAATAGAAATATCTCAAGCCATAATACCTACAATCCTGTCTAAGATTACTAGCAGCGATTGTATCAGCTCTTAAACATGTTTTGGCTATACGAATGCATGTCCAATGACATTGTAGTTTAATCGTATATATGTCCTGTATTCGAAAAATAGGATTTATGTTTGTAAACCCACTTTTATCCATCGCTTCTGTCCAGGGAGATGTATATGTGAAAGAGTGAAGCTGATTGGATCTTATTAGTGCGACTTTGGACTTGGTACATCTACAAATGACTGGGAGAACCACCCAAGAAAAGCGGATCGACGTATGTTATCTTTTGCCGATACTACAAAAATTGTATGAAGCCTTGGCCTAGCTTTTGGCGTCGCTGCAAAAATTTGTGGAATGATATTGACTAACCCCAAGTTTTCTTACTCAACCATTTTACACCACAAATGGCGCTTTAGTCAGGGCGATAGCCTATCGTGCGACCTCATCAACATACTGTAGGAAGTGATTGTAATGAAATCCGTGGCAAACACAACTGAAAATTTGTTCAACTCAAGCCATGTGCTTCTTCTTTCTCCAATTTGTACGGTGAAATAGATATCATTAATCGAAAATTATGAGATGTTACTGCAGTCCTCTCAAGAGTTGATTGTTGGCTGTAAATAAGGATAAAACAAAATTATATATTTCAACAAAAAAGACATCTACACGTTTCTAATGCCACATGAAAATTAACAACTATAACTCTGTTAAGGTTGGTATACCTCTCTACATCGTCATCGACAAA
This sequence comes from Philornis downsi, assembly GCA_019455685.1. NCBI lineage: Eukaryota > Metazoa > Arthropoda > Insecta > Diptera > Muscidae > Philornis > Philornis downsi. Next base: position 538,434 of record JAHXMU010000012.1, read on the forward strand.
ACTGATTATATCAGCCTGGAAATTAGAAGACGAATATACTCTGCAAACGATTTAATGGCAAAAATCTCTTTCAACGAACAAAAAACCCTCCTGTCTTGCAGTACAGCGCAGAGGCTTGATTTATGGCACAAGAGGATGAATCTGCTCTAGGATCTTAGTTAATGAAGATTATCGGCGTGGTATGAATCTTGAGCTGTATAGGAACGTCGACGTGATCTAGTGCATAAAAATACATTGATTGCTTTGCCTGGGTCATGTTGTGCGGATGGACGAAAGAGAAACTGCTTCGACAATGAAATCGATAGGCAAAGTAGAAGAGGCCTAACAAAACTCCGTTGGAAATGCCAGGTTTCTTGGCGTGATGAATTGGGGGAAGTAGGACAGGAGACCGAAACGCTTGAGACTGTTTTCTACGTACAGCGTAAATATAGATATATTTATAAAACTTAGAACTGACTTTTCATCCGCCGTATAGCACTGATTTGTCACTGACTGACTTTCTTTCAATTCCCGCGAATCAAAACTAAATTACGAGGTGAATGTTTTTCGACAAGTGACGAAGCGGTTAAAGCATTTGAACCACTTCTTATGGAGTAAAAACAGTGCTTCGAAAATTGATTCAGTCTCATACTTAAGTGTGTCGATTTTTATGGCATGTAGTTCGAAAACAGCACAAAATATTGGCTTTTATTTGCTTAATATGATTGAAACACTCCTATTTAATCAGTTTCATGAAAATATATCGCGGAAATCTGGCCTTCATTGCCTCAAAGACATGTGATGCGTTCAATAATTACTTTCGGAAATTGAGTATAAAAACAAGCAAAATTTATTTGTGTATAATACTATTTTGAAACAAATTCCTTTTAATGAAAACATCTGTTTCCCACAACCCTTTATGTTTCTACCGCCCAAACATCTGGGTATTCTGTGAATTCTATCTGTACTCTAAAATAACAACCTGCTGCGATCTTTTAATTAATGATTGAAATTATATCAAAATGCCTATTTGTAGTTTGGGCGTAAAATGTTTACGTTACACCATCATCACAAGCATCCGTCTCTCCACCTCCAACACCACCCTCTCCGCCCAAAAAAAAAATATTTGTTTAAAATGAAAATTTGCTGAAATGAAAATATTTTCAGTTAAAACGTCAAAAATATGAAAGAATGAATGAGTGAGTGAACGAGCACAATTCAAATAGGAAAACACCAGAAAAAAAAACCACAGATCATCAGAGTATTATGGAAATGCCAAGAAACAACAACAACAATAAACAATAAAAGTCTTCAAACAAAAATTGTTCAAAAGAAAATTTGTTGCACGTTTGCGAGTGTGAGAGCGAATGATAGTGTGTACGGGAGGATGAGAAGAGGCTAAACTAAAATAGACACCATCCCTCCCACACTCCCACACTCACAAACACTTTATATGGACTATCAGTACAGAGCCAACAGTAGTAGGCTTTGGAGGCAAAAATTAAAAGACAGAGTAATACTACAGCATAGCAGTGATGATGATGTTGACATTTTGTAAGTACCTAAAAAGTACTTTTTGACAAGACCGGAAATAAGTTTCTTAAGGAAATTTCAATGCAAGAACATTGAAAGTAAGCCTAACGAATAAAGAAAATCTAGAAATATAACATTCATTCTGTCTAAAAAGCACTTGTGTATAAACATGATGTTTATACTTACCTTGTTTTACAAAACTTGTTAAAAATTATGTTTATACTTATCTTTTTTTATCAGAACTTATTAAAAATGAATTTAAAAATTAATTTAAAATGAATTTGCAAACGTTCCATGAACATATCTAATATAAGATTAAATCAAATTGTACTTTATGTTACCTCTTTGCCCTTTTTGGGTTAAAGATATTGTGAATTGTTCGTAAGGAAAATGTCAGATAATATTTAGCGAAAGCCAGAAATTACACTTGTAACTACCATAAATTGTAAAACCAAATAGTAGTTAGTCCGCACAGCTCAAGCGAAATTATGTGATTAAAAGGTGTCATAACATTCAAGCGCAGGTCGACTTGCCTTCCCAGCGGTACAGAAGATTACCTCAAACCCAAAAGTACAGTCCATAACTTACTCTAGGAATTTCCAACCAGGTCCAGTGTCGATCATCACATCAAATTGATTGTACCAATAACAACAACGGCCGATTTGCCCCAGCTGCATTCAATAAGCTTCTACTTCTTCAACCAATTTTTATTCAACTTGAAATTGCTTAATAAAACGTAAAATATATATTATTCATTCAAATTTATTGTATCACCTTCAATGTAGGCCCCTCCTGAAGAAATACACTTATGGCAACGAATAATCCAATCATCAGAAAGGTTTTCAAACGCATTTTCAGAAAAAAAAGCTAAATCGGTTTTTATGTCTTCTATCGAAAGAAAGCTAGCAGGCGGAGTGGAATTTAGAGTAGTGGTAAAAGAAAAATGTGAGCCGGAGAAAAAAGTGAGCCAACGAATATGATGGTTGTTGGATGGTATTTATGAAGCTTTTGCCAAAAATTCATTCACGTTGTTGAAGTTTTCGTGATCGTGGCGTAAAATCCATGAACTTTTCTTTCCACAAATATACTTTTTCGATAAATTTACACTCTCAAACGCCAAATAATTTCCATATAATATTCTTTTTTTGATGTTAGATCTTCTGGTAAGAATTCAGAGTGCAAAACATCACGATAATCAAGGAAAACTGTCGACATTTCCTTGACTTTTGATAGACTTTGACGTCTATCTTGTTTGTCAAAATCTATACTTCAACACCAATTAAGTTTCAATTAAGTTTTTGAAGAAAATTCAGGTCTTCCGGAACTAATCGAACGACAACGCCTTTCAGATCCAAGCAATTATATACAATGGTACGAATTGTTTCATAAGATGGAAAAAGTTCAGCGGACATCTCTTTCAGACTTAATTTTCTGAAATGAATGTTGTTTTCAATCAACATTTCCTTCGCCTGACCGATGTTAACTTTATTCGAAGACAAAATTAGAACGAGGCAAATTTTCTAGCACATTTCGATGGCTTTCGACTGCATTTTACCATTTGCATTTGTGATAAAGCCGATACGCCGTAGGATTTCTGTAATATTTTCAGCGATTTTTTTAGGTATACAAAATTTCATTTACAATACGAATTTTGAGACAAATTCTGTGTTTGATATTCTTATCCATTGCAAAAATCGCAAAACACACTTGAGACGAACTGACAAAATCGAGCACTGTAAAGGCTAAGGCTTGTGCCGTCCCATCTGAATGAAGCTTGTCCATCGGGCTTTACACCTGGTGAGTAGATAAATGGCCAAATGTTCACAATATTACAAATCCAAAAAAAGAATCAAACTAAAAATATTGTCACCTATCATCCTCTCCGTTATCTACTCGTACAAAGCTGCCTTTGACAATCCACTTTGAAAGAAACCATTCTGGTTGGTGCAATGAAAAAAATTCAATGAATCAAAAGCTAGAGATTTTCAGGTGATGTCTACTTCACATATGCATAATCTTCTTATTATCAGATATGTATGCAAGTGAGGATGTACCAACAGCATCGATTCAGCCGCAAAGGATTTGAAGATGGACTTGTCACGGAGTCCAAAATGCATCATCCTTGTGGGTAATTACGGATTTGAGTGTTACTACAATCAAATGCTTACAAATTTGGTAATGTATATCAGGATTTCTACACATTATCAAAGAAAGAAAGCATTGTTGAATCAATCGGCGATAAGGTTATCGAAAAGTACAGCGATAGAGATAATCACTGTTTTAATAATTTCTAAATACGTAGAAGTTATATAAAGGACTTGAACGGATGTCAAAAAAAACATACGATAATAAAATTGAACTTTTCAAATATTTTCCAGTTTATTGTGTCCAATCTATTACACGTAATAAAATCACATTTTTCATAAAGAGCACTGCTTCAGAGGTACCAAAGATCCGCAAAATTCACAGAATCATTACAAGATGCAAAAAAATACGATAATAACATTGAACTTTTCAAATATTTTCCAGTTTATTGTATTCAATCTATCACATGTAATTAAATTACGTTTTTCATAAAGAGCACTGATTCAGAAGTACCAAAAAGTCCGCAAAATTCACACAATCATTGCAAAATTCATTAATTCCGACCAATATTCAAACCACATTTATAAAATTATAATGGTTATAATGTTATTTTTTTGGAAGTCTACTCTTCACTGGGATACGTATGAGGAATTTTTATCGATGAAAAAATTTTACATTGTATAATCGCTTTCATTTCAAAAATTATAAATCTTCCTATTTCCTGGAACAATTTTTGTCAAATTTTAATAAAAATTATAGCTGTCGAAAAGTGGTTTTATGAGTTTCTGACAATGGAATGGATATAAATATTTTTCAACAAACGTATGCAGGAAGACAGAAAACATTTTCGAATAGATATACATATGATTGCAATACAGACTAAAATACTTTTTTTCTCAGGCTAATAAAAATATTCAGTGTTCAGTTTGTGTTAGTGAAGAAAATGTAAAGGAGAAAAGACAGCGTTTAAAGCCAAGTGATTGTTTTATCATTTTGATTGTGGTTCGTATAATTAATTTCAGTGGAAATTATTGATGTCTTCTAAGCGTTCAAAATAGGCTATCTCAAAAAACATAAGTTTTCAGATGTGCCAAAAACGCTTTTTATTCACTCAATATGAATTTTTTTCAGTCAGTCACCAATAGCTTTTTTTTTAAGTTTAGTTTGTTTTCATAAGTGGAATAATATTTAATTTCTTTTGCACTTGCCTTGGAAATATCTAAATTTTCCTTCTAATATTATTTCGAAATGATAGCTGATAAATGATAGCTCTCCATACTTCATATTTTAATGAGATGATGATAATGAGGAAAGCTGTAGTAATCACTACTGGTTCAATCTTTTAGAAAAGCGGCATATTGCTTACACACGCCGGTGGAAGACGGGAAATGCATCCTTCTCAAATATTAGCACGAAATTATGAAGCTTTTATCTGGAAGTAAACTGCATTAGGAACTACATAAAGTTATTGTTAACTATTGTCAACTACAATATTGAAATGGTTGGCGATTTTATCTAATTCGCCTGCGAAGTCAAGAATATTAATTGTTCCAGTCTGGAGGTAAAAAAGGCAGCTGTTTTATATTTATAAACACACTAATTCTAGCCGTTTTGCTATGCTGCACAGAATCCTGAGCAATAGCGCAAATAAATGAACTATTTCTGGGGCTTTTCAATAGAAATGTGCTCCATAAAACGACTTCGTCAAGCGCAAATGTTAAAATGTTAGCATTTTCCGAAACTAAATTTTGTTTTCAACTTGCTCAACAGTGAATCATACTTTTTTCAAAAAATCCAAATTCAATGATTTGATGATAACGATGATGATGGTTTGATTGATGATTTCCTTCATTTTGTTCAAAATAATAATTTTCGCACGTACGTAATAGAGAAATGGCTGCCTTGAATTTTTTTTTGCAGCCGGGAATTATGGATTACTTTTTATTTCATTTATTTACATTTTGTGATCTCTTAATTGAATAGAATATAATGAAATCAGTTGCGTACAAGTTGTGGCGTTCATTGTGAAAAATGCAGACTACAGACTACACTCGAAGAGTTTTAAAGCATAATCTGTTTAATCAGAAAACGAAGCATCTGATCACACAAATTATTTGATTTTAGGAATGCTTTTCAAAAGGGTGCAAAAATTATTTCAAAATCTCCATTATAAAAAAAATTGCTAAAACATAAATGTATTTGTAATCGGAAAAATGATCAAAAAAATTATTTTAAAATGTATAATATATAGAGGTGTGATCAAAAAATAACCATTATTTTCAAATTTCGTGAGTTACGTATGTTCGATTTTCGCATTTTTTTTCTGTTATATTGGTACACATGTCTGTTATATATGTTGACAATATCAATGGATCAAAGAAACTGTATTAAGTTTTGTGTAAAAATGATATTAAATGTGCAAGGACATTTGAAATGCTGACTGTGGCGTTTGGCGAGTCTACTATGAGCAGAACACAACTTCAATTGTGGCACAACCGGTTTAAGGAAGGTCGAGAAGATGTCAATGACGATGCTCGTCCTGGTCGCCCGAGCACGTCAACAACCGATGAAAACATTGAAGCAGTGAAGAAGATAATTTTAGATAATCGCCGAATCACTATTAGAGAGGTTGCTGATGATGTTGGCAAATCGTTCGGCTCATGCCAATCAATTTTTACGGATGTTTTAGGCATGAAACGTGCGGCAGCGAAGATTGTTCCAAAATTGCTACATTTTGAGCAAAAACAACGTCGCATGGACATCGTTCAGGAGCTGTTGAACGTCGTCAACGACGATCCAGATTGCCTCAAAAAGGTCATAACTGGTGACGAACCAAGGGTGTATGGCTATGACATTGAAACCAAAGCCCAATCATCCCAATGGAAGCGTCCAGAAGAGCCAAGACCGAAAAAAGCACGTCAAGTTCGGTCAAATGTGAAGGTTTTACTCACTGTTTTCTTCGATTGCAATGGCGTGGTGCATCATGAGTTCTTGCCACAAGGTCGTACGGTCAATAAGAAATATTGCTTCGAGCAAACGGCGCGAAGCAATTCGTCAGAAACGCACAGATTTGTGAAAAAACCAATCATGGATTTTGCACCATGATAACGCGCCAGCTCACACATCGATGCTTGTGCGTGAGTTTTTGGCCAAAAGCAAAACCGTAAGCATGCCTCAACCACCGTATTCACCGGACTTGGCGTCCGCTGATTTTTTCCTCTTCCCAAAACTGAAGACACCAATGAAAGGAAAGCGTTTTGCTACGATTGAGGAAATAAGAGAAAAATCGAAACAGGAGCTGTTGGCGATACCAAAAGCGCGTTTAAGAAGTGTTTCGAGGAATGGAGAAAACGTATTATATCTGAGGGGATTACCTTGAAGGGGACAATATAGTTATTGATGAATAAATAATTTTTAAAAAAATTGAAAACAACGGTTATTTTTTGATCACATCTTTAAAATAATATCTCTTTCGGTTTACGCAGTGATTTTCGAATAATTGTTTTAGTTGTATAGGGTTTCCGTCGGGAAGGTATACTACTTTGTTTGTTTATAATTTTTGATTAAACGAAAGAGAATGGATCTTATATTGACAAATGTTTTATTTAATGTCGGCAATTATGTATGGAACACAATATCAGATAAATATCCACCTCGGTTAGCCTCACAAATGCGAGCTCTTTTAAGCACATTTTTCATTACATTTTCACACATTTCACGCGGTATTTTATTAATTTCATCACGAATATTTTGTTTGAGTTGGTCAAGCGTTTCTGGTTTGTTTGCATAAACCTTGCTTTTCAGATATCCCCATAAAAAGAAGTCCGGCGCAGCCACATCAGGCGGCCGTGGAGGCCAATCAACATCACTATTATTTGAAATAACTTGTTGTGGAAAGAGGTTTCGCAGTAATTCCATTGTAATCCTGGCTGTATGCGATGTGGCACCGTCTTATTGATACCACATATTAATCAAGCCCAAAGCATGCAGTTGTGGCATTAAAAAGTTTTCAATCATATCACGATATCGCTCCCCATTGACAGTTACCGTTACGCCGTTTTCAGTTTCAAAGAAGTAAGGTCCAATGATTCCTCCCGACCAAATTGCACACCAGACTGTCACTTTTAATGGATGCAAAGGTGATTGATGAATAATATTCACATATTAATTCAAATGAAAATGTGCCTCGTTACTCACTATGGTTTTTTCATGAAAATCGGGGCTGACATGGACGAGCTATTGTCATATGTACGGCGGCGTAAATAGTCTTGTGGAAAAAGCTCTTGTGTCAACTGAATCTTAAATGGAAGCAAATGCAAATCCTTTTGCAAAATTGTGGCCAAAGTTGTTCTTTGAAGACTAAGCTCCTGAGCACGGCGTCGAATTGAGGTTGATGGATTGTTTTGAACACTTTCTTGAGTAGCAGTAATGTTTTCAGCCGATTTTGCAGTACGTTGTGGTTCATGCTTAGCCCTATCAGCTACAGACCCTCTTTCTTCGAAATCATGCACTACACGATAAATAGAGCGTCTTGTTGGCACGTTATTTTTTTTCAAAATTTTACGTAACTTTTTCATCGTCACAGTAATCGATGATTGATTTTGATAAAATGTTTTAACGATTAAAACACGTTGGTTTATCGAATATTTTTCCATAATAAATTTGCCACGTCTCTACTTCACGACTGCCAAATATGAACTGTCAAGACTAATGTTTACCAAAATGGCGGCAAAACAAAGTAGTGTACCTTCCCGACGGATACCCTGTATAAATTAGAAAGTATTCTGGTACAAATATCTGCGTGCTGAGCTCTAGTATGCGACATTCCCAAATATTAAAGGGTGAAATTTGTTCGTTCAAAGTTTTGGAATTTCTTTCAAATATCACTTGGACAGTTGTTTGTATTATTTTATTTGAAGTTCACGGATTATTAAAGATTATTAAAGTGTAAATTTTTGGCTAAACTATGGAATTTTTTTTTTCTTTTTAATCCAATTTGTAATATATTTTTTCGAGATTTCAAAAACTTTGTCCATAATATCCGGATGGATATCCATGTCCATAATATCGATTTACGTCAGTAAACATGCTACACATAGAAAACTTTAAAAACTTTAGAATATTTTTTTTTTTTTTGAAAGCATCATTTGCAAGTTGGATTGCTTTTTTTTCGCATTTCTCAGAAAGAGTCGGGCGTGCTCTTCAATAATTCCAAATTGATTTTAGCACTGTTTATTATATAGGCCATTGCGAAGTTATGAGCTTGGATAAAAATTTAACGCAATCGAAATTCTTTGTTATACGAAACATAATAATGATATGGATACAACCATATTTATATCGTACTAAATGGAGAATGTTTTAAAAACGAGTCTAGAACGAGTCAGAACCATTAATGGCTAACACCTCCCAGTGAACTATAACTACGTTAGTTTCTATTGCTTAATAGCTTTCAGTGCATTAATCTTCACCTAAGTAGAAGTTTGGACATTTACAGCATTATTCTCGCTATTACTTTCGGCACTATTTAGTTTACAGCTTATTATATTTACTTTTTTCCATCCCTACTTTCGCCTTCCTGCAACCCCTCTCCAAATGCATCCATCTATCCAGTGGTGCAACGCGTTGCCCCCACCCGCCTCAAGGCAACAGGAAAGTCAGAGTTCGAATAATGGGAGTATTTGCCTTAAAACACCAAAAACTACTATGCGAAATGCACATGAAGGCAATAGTTGGAGATGAACGGATGGACGATTGGTAGGGAATGGCAAGCATTAAGAGGAAGAGAAGGGCACTGGGGCTATGGGCTTGTGTAATGGGTTGCCTATGGCAATTCATTGAGGGAAAATGAAGAAAACGAGAGCAAACGACAGTGTGATTCCTTTTTATACACTGAACTAGAGAGAACGAAAGTGAATGACAACGAATTGAGCAAAACTAATGGCAAATACGAGAGAGTAAGAGAAATACCAGAAAACACAAGGAAGGAGGGAGTAATAAGTACAGAGAGAGAGAGAGAGTGAGAGAGAGAGCTCAAATTCGCACTGATTCAAGACGAAATGTTTGGATATTTTGGCCACTTTGAAATCATTACAAATGCAGTTGCACACGAAGACGGTTGTGGAAAAACGCGTGCGTTAGGATACAAGGAAACGCTAGACAAGAAGAACGTAACGGAAGGAAATTAAAGTAGAAAATTAAAACGTTTCATACAAAGTGCAATCTGTGAAGTGAAGAGGCATTTCGGTGATAAACAATTCCAAATTTGGAAACTCAAATGGAAATCATTTTATAATCAACGACAATAAAACGAAAACAAATAAAAATCTCAATTGAAATTTGTTGCATTTATTCTAAACGAAATTACTAAACATCGCAATACTTCAAGACATATCAACAAGGAAGAAACCGAAAAATATCTTGTCTGCATAACAGGAAATATTAAATTTTAATACAGATTTTTTAAGTTAATTTTAACAATAAAACGCCAAGTGAAAACAAACAGCATTTTTAACTAATTCGTAACGAGAAGAAAAACGACGACAACAACAACAACAAGTGTTAGCAACAATAATAAAAGAAAACACAAGAACAATGAATTCAAAAGTCGGCTCACTGGAGGAAAAAGTCAAACTGCCGCCTACGGAAACAATTAGTCGCTGCTACCAGCCGCAGGGCAATCGTAAGGTCATTCGCATCCTAACGGTAGCCGTCTATGTGTTGTGCGTCTCGCTGGCCGCCATAATGCTGTCGCTCTATTATATATTCATATGGGACCCAACCATACGCCCATTTGTGACCAAAGGCAATAATTGTGGTAAGATTTGCCAAAATCAAAAAAAGAAATTGGAAAACTAAACCACCAACACTCATATTAACAAACTTTGTTAGACAAAAACGCTCACTCTCACCATATCAGGGAATAAATAAAAATATTAATTGTGGCAAATTTCATAAAAACAACAACAGAAACATCTGCTATCAATTAAGATCTCGAACATTACCGCTGCCAGCCTTCCCCACTTTCCGGGAAAATTTTAAGCATATAATGAAATTAAAAGTTTTTCGCGTTGTTGCTACTGCTGCTACTGTTGTTGTCTTGTTATATTTAGATAACAAATTAATTGTTACACAGCTCCACCACAACCTCCCGCCCCCAAAATCCGAAACTCAATGGAAACAATACTTTCACTCCTTCATATGTTAAAACCCCCAACACACACACTTACACAGCAAGTTAGTTACCATTATTGATGGTATGAGAGCGTGTGTTCATGTGTAATAGAGAGCAACTAAGTAGCAAAAAAACTGTTGCCTACTTTAAGGCCACAACACAATTGTGACGTTAGGCGTTCGATGTACCCAAAGTGGAACAATGTGGGATTAGTAAAGGAGTGAATAGAATGAGTGAGTGAATCGATGACACCACACAAAATAAATAAACAACATGTTTAGCATTACTATCTGTTTAAGCAAATAAATCATGAAATAGTTTTTTAAAATACGTAACCAAGAAATATTTAAATACGTAACCAGAAATATTCGATATATGTATATGCACTTTTTAAATATTCGAAATGTATAAATATTGCATATAGCATTTCAAATATGCGAAACATTCGAAATGTTCAAATGATTCAGAACATTGGATATTAATATTATTCCAAATATTAATTTAAGCATTAAGAATCAAAAAATTTAAAATGAGTGTCCGAAAAATTGGATGTGTCAAATTTCTTAATGTTTCAAAGAATAAATTTTTCTGAACCAGAGACATTTTCCTAATATTGAAAATGTTCTATATTTATGAAATATGGATAATGGAAATGTGGGTAATTTTAAAAATGTTCAAATTATTTCCAATATTCTAAATATTTAAAAATTGCAATATTTGCGAAGTTATATTCGCTGTATTCAAAAAAGGGTAACAGATATTGAAGATAGCAAAACGTTCGAAAAATTGAAAACGACCAAAATGTTCGAAGCAAAGTCGAACACGGTAATAATGGGCATAACAAAGAAAACCGTTATATTAGTTGTAAAATCTTTCATCCATCTAATCATTCACATCACAAACTAAGTATATACTCGTTAGTTACTAAAAGATTGACTACCAATAGATAAACTTCTTTTATTTGAAATATTGCGGGTTTTCGAAATATTCAAAATGTTTTTTTAATTATTAAGGAAATACAAATACATAATTTCAAATCTAAATTAAAGAAGTCTTGGCAAGAGCGAGGCAGGCAGAGGGGAAAGCAAGTCTAATACAGGAAAATGTCTAACAATTTGCAGAAATCGTAGCGACAGAGGGTTGGCGGCGATGAACTAAATGCCATTGGCTTTTAGCAACCCAAATGTAAGATGATATCTTAACTTGAACATTCAACCGTTTTTGTTGTGCTAATTATTTATGAGTGGGAAATTAAGTAAAAGTTTTTTAATACATAGTCTTACCCTTAGAGATATATTGTGACGCGGTAACCATTTGCAAGTAATTACCCCATAAGTGGGTAACTTGTTGGGGATCCTTTCAAATCTTCGGAATATTGGAAACATATTAAATATTTTAAATATTGGTAGTATTTAACCGAATTATTCAAAATAGTCTAAATATATATGCACTATTTATGTGTTGGAAATGTATGAAATATTTCAAATATGCGAAATATTAGAGTGTCCGAAATATCCCACAAGGAAAAAATAGTAATATTTTATATATATGAACATTCGATGCATTCAAAAATTGTTCAATATATTAAAATCTCAATTCAATTTACAAATTCAAAACGTTGATGATATTCAGTATATTGAAAGCTTGAAAATGAGAATATATTAAGCATTCCCTTTATTCAAAATATTCGAAAAAATGACAAATATTCAAAATACCAATCTAAAAACGCCCCTAAATGTTAAAAATACGGTTGAACACCATTGTCAGGAACGCTTAGAGGCTGTACACTATAGTCGTTATAAACAAATTCGTTATGTCCGCTGCAAAGTTCTTTAACCTTCACGTCCTTCATCACGCAAATTGAATAAACAAAATGTCTAACATTTCTGTCTGTTTAGTTATGTTAACCCAGATATTCAATACAAAATAAAATACAAATAAATAAATAAAAAATCCAAATTATTGAAATACTGAAAACATTCTAGATAGAAAACTCGAAGTACATAACCGAAACTAATACAATGTTTAAATATTCGAAATATATTAAACATTTCAAACGTGCGAAATATTCGCAATATTCAAATAATTCAGAATATACGAGTATATATAAAAATTTAAATATGCAAAAATGTTGTAATATCTGTTTTACTTCAGGTAAAAATCTCGCAATATTTGTAATATTAAAAACATATTAAAAAAATTTATAAAATACTCAAAAAATAAAAATTTTCAAATAACTCAATTAAATTTTAATATCCAATATATTTTTTAAATATTGGAATGTTTGGCAAATATGGATTTATTGGAAATATTAACAAATTTACGTTTTCAATATAGTAACCAGTATTTGTGGCCGTGGCATGATAGTTACACGCGACTATCGTGAGTTCGAAGCTACTAAAAGCTGTCCAAGCTGACCTTCGTTAGTAGGTAGCAATAGGCCCCCTCTGGCGTATCTAAAAATAGAATGTGTTTAAGTAAGCAGTAATTGTGAGAAACTGTTCCATATCCCATTCATGGGGTGTATGAAAATTTGCTCTTTTTTTTTTTTTTTTTTGAAAAATGGAAACTGTCTAATATTATATCAAAATATTCGAAGTATAGTCTAACACGGTTATAATTAACAAACTGTGTGGATATCTAACGACTTCTAGGCTATTTCCATAAATCGTTCAGAATAGTACAAGAATGAATTACCTGTGATCGAAATCATTGGGAATAGAGCTTCTATAAAATGTGAAAGTTTTCGTTAAACATCAAAATTTTCTGAAAATAATATTGTAACTACACATATTTTTTCAATATTTCTTCATACTGGTTCGCACATAAATGGTAGTTTTTTGGAAATCATATTCAATAAAAATAAAACTAAAATCTATTCGCATTACAAAATCGAGCATAAATAGTTGTTCGTTTGTTTAACGAACGAACTGAGTAAGTCTTTATATGAAAACAAATTTTGTTATAGAATGAAGCGGCGTGTATGCATCTTATTTATAACCAATACAATATACGTCGAATTTTTATATACAGGGTGTAGCACGAATCGTGCTACAAACATAAAACGGAGACCAACAGAGACCGTTATTTAAAGATGTTCAAGAAGTCTTTTTACCCAGAACTGGGCCAAAAACGTATCCGTTTCAACAGCATTTGATTCTGGAGCAACTTCACACATAGCCAGCTCGGTTATGGTGGAGCTCCAACGAAATTTCCCAAACAAATTAATGTCCAGAAACTCCGCTTTCCGCTGGCGCCCAATGTCACCTGACCTGACTACATCAGACTTTTTTTATGGGGTTATATCAAGCATGAGGTGTACAAAACGAAACAAAGTAATTTGACTGAATTGAAGCAATAATTGAGACGATTCCGACTTCAACCCTACAGGCCGCAATAAATAATTTTCTGGTCAGTTGTCGCTTATGCGTGAATGAGTATGGAAGTCATTTAAGGCCTTTTGTTATATAAAATAAAATTTAAAAAATTAATGAAATACATTGATTAAAAAATTTAATTTCTTATTGCAGCACAATTGTTGCGCCTCCCTGTATATTCGCGGTTTTGGATCGGATTTTATAATTTTTTAATCTTACACAGCTAAATTGCTATACATTCCCAAAAAAATTATCATCAATGTGATCACTGTGAAAACAAAACACTCTGTGATTAATTTTCGATTGATCCGAAAATCGTCTGTTATGGAACAATTTTTTTTTATAATGTAAGAAAATCATACGCTAAATATCGAAGATGCGAAAATATTGTTGTATTGTGATTAATTTGTAGCCTCATTTTAGGATACTTTCCACATTCATTGGCCTTGGGTTAGGAAACATTGCCCTATCACTATCTAGTCACTAGCAAAAAGGAAAAGTTTTATTTGCGTTTTAGGTTAAATCCAAAACTAATGAATATCTCAAAAATAAACGCCTATCATAAAGTTTTGTTAGTATTTTTACCAAAAATTTGCCAAAACATTAGACACAATCTCCCTTTGCCGATTCGAAAACATTGAAACAATACACAAAGTTGCTGACGCCTAAAAGTAGTCAAACAATTTCTTCTGCAACGTAATAGTAAGCAAAGTTCGTATAAATAGATAGATTTGTCATATTTCTTGAGGACGGCAAACAGAATTCTGTTTAATCATTTATCAAGATGATTGCTGGCCTTTTTGTGTGCACTTGTCGTTTTAGCTATCAAGACGAGTAATAAGTTGTAAGACGAAACACAACACAAATTTTCGGTCTTCATCAAGGCAACGAATTTCTTGTTAATGTCATCAAAAGGGGGTGAGAGAAAAAGAGAGAAAGCAGGGCAGCAATATTTTGGGCAAATGTTGGTAAATATAATAAATTTATTTAGTGTTGGTCTTGTTAAAGAAGTCTTGGCCAGAGCGAGGAAGGCAGAGGGAAAGCCAGTCTAATACAGGAAAATGTCTAATAATTTGCAGAGATCGTAGCGACAGAGGGTTGGCGGCGATGAACTAAATGCCATTGGCTTTTAGCAACCCAAATGTAAGATGATATCTTAACTTGAACATTCAACCGTTTTTGTCGTGCTAATTATTTATGAGTGGGAAATTAAGTAAAAGTTTTTTAATACCTAGTCTTACCCTTAGAGATTTATTGTGACGCGGTAACCATTTGCTAGTAATTACCCCATAAGTGGGTAACTTGTTGGGGATCCTTTCAAATTGACATTAAGTAGTTATGGCCATATGAATGGTAGAGGGTTTTATATTTAATGAAAGTTGAGCATACAAGAGATGTCATGTCCATAGTAATTTAATGGGATGCTTGATAATTTAATTTTACTACAGCCTAAAAGGAGGCAAAGTTAAATAATGTGATGATATGTGAGCCAGAATGCTATAAATCAAGAAATAAAATGAAATTGTCGATGTCTTCTATGCAATTAATATGCCCTTGGATGCTTAAACTTTTTAATTCGTTGGTTTTAAAGGTCGTAATATTGTGTAAATACATAATAATGGATAGTGAATATATACTTAAGAAGATTATACTATTTAAAACAACAATATAATACAAATTGTAGAGCTGATTATAAAGCTGCTTGCCAGGATAATATATGTATACGTTTAAATTAGCATGGATTATGCTTTGATATGATTATGTTAATTCGTATGATTACAATTTGCATGCATGATATGTTGGTACAGTTTATAATCACTTAATTATTGTTGAATAAACATTTGCTAAATAGCTAATCTCTTTGATTGGACGTGGCGTGATGGTTAGGACACATTAAAACTGTGCATTTGACTGGGCCTTCGAGCCCGATTATCAATTTTTTTCTATTTTTTTTTTTTTTTTTTTGAAAGTCCTCACAGCGTGTTATTAGCGGCATTCAGCCCCAATTTTTTAGTACACAAATATAAGAACTCTATGATAATTTGCCCAAATAAAAATGGAATGTAAATGGTTAGGACACATTAAAACTATGCATTTGATCGGACCTTCGAGACCGACGACCTTCGAGCACAGCGTACACAAATATTAAAACTCTATGGTAATTTGCCCAAACAAAAATGGAATATTAGAGAATGTATCTCCAAATTTAAAAAAAAAAAAACTAAACAAATTTCATTTGGTCATCAGTAATGATCAGTCTTACCGCAATATATAACTTCTATCTGTATTTGTGCTATTCTATCTATTTTTGATATTGCGAATTTATTTAAAATAAATTAGAAATTTGTTTCTGATGCATATTCGGAAAACGACTCTCTTCATACATTGATTCGTTTTTTTCCTGTTTCCCTATCGAAATATAATGAAAATTTAAATCGATAATTTGAAACGAAAATACAGTTTCATGTAGTTTCGATTCTTGATCTAAATCAGAACCGCTCCGTTTCCAGGCAGAGAAAAAAACCTGGCACCAAACTTCGTAAGTTAAATATGGTTCAAATAATTCTCATAGGTTCTCATAATGTTTGTCTGTTTTTATAAATTGAAAATTTGCAAATGAAATGTAAACAAAATGTTTCATAAACTGAATCAAAACCAAATTTTGCTTCTAATTTGATTTTTGGTGTAAGAATTAAAATCAAAATTGTTTGTAATTTCATTTTGGATGTAAGAAGCAGAAAGAAAAAAAATGCAATACAATCTAGATACGGCTATAGGATTCAAACTAAAAATGTTGTACATTTTTGATTTAAATTTCAGAAATTGAAAAAAATTAAAACTATTTTCGAATTCAATTTCGTTTCAGGGTCGGTCATGTAGTTAGTATTTAAGTATTTGTTTAATCTCGCTTGAAATTGATTTTACGTTTATTTACAACGTTACAAAAATAGAAATCTTGAACATTCTAGTCAACGGTAGCACAGACTGAAACATTTAAGTACCAAGTTTTTTTTGTAACCAAATATGACTGAGAACTTTTTGAATTGATGGAGCAATATCAATCGGTCTTTTTGAAACTTTTTAAAACTTACTACAGCTTAAAGTTACGCCAGATCGTAGCCGGCAATTAGAAATGGGTTATATCCTATGCAAATGGATTGATTTTCCGAATCGAAATTTTTGCCCTGTAATTCTTGATTCGTTATCTACAAAAACCTAAATGATTTCCCATTGTATTAGTTTATAATGCTTGGTGGATTTTGAAAAAAACTGTCTGATTAATCACGATCTTACTGATACCTCCAATACAAATGAACAACTTAGTTTATGTATCTTTATTTTGTTTTTATTTTTTAATTTATTTTAATTTATTTACCTTTTATTTAGTTGGACTGAACATAGTGAAATTTAGCACACGTTGAACATAAGCAAAGTATAGTCTCAGAATAAAATAATGGACTCTATTGCCACACCCCTTCTGATGGCTTTCAAAAATTCAGTGTTTTTTCCGAAATGCAATTTTTGCTCAGTACTTTCTATCTCGTAGACTGCAGTAGTCTAGGCTTTTGTCCATTATATTGATTTTTAATTCTCTGTAAAACTTGGGAAAATCGAAAAGCGAACTAAGCCCCTTTCAGTAATTCCCAAACAGATTTAATAAATGACAGATTCAAAAAAGACATTTTTTTTTTATTTATTTAATTTATTATATCATACAAATTCATACAAATTACGCCTCAGCGTCGCATGACATTATAGAGGCCAGTTGGCAAAATAATTACATTAAAATTGTTTATATAATAACAATAGTTTTAATACAAAATACAAACACATTTATGAAAAATCTAATTTCTTGACATGTACTTCAATATTAACTCAAAATTCGTACCAGAAGCTCTTCGACATTTTGCAATAAATATCCTTTCGTTGACGATTTAGATAATGAAAGTGTTTCTAGTGATTTTAACTGTTGTGGTTAAATATTGTACTGACTACTACCAGAATGTTCTAATACGTTGTTTTGTTGTTTCGGATAGATAGATACTCTCAAATTGTCATTATTTCTCGTATTGAAAATATACTGATTTCGGGAAAAAATTTATCCTGTGATGACCAATACTATGCAAGCATTTAAAAACATATATTAGCAATTTTAATTTATAACAACCATATACTGGCAAAACTGTTGGAAAAACATCTGTATGCAGAGAAAGCGTACAATATGAAATTGGCAAGTTCGCTACAGGTTTTAGTGCTTTATTCTGTTGCCGTTGGAGTGACTTTAATTCAGAACTCTTTTTATAACCATACATAATGACTAAATAGTTATAATGACTTTAAACTAAAGCTTGAAATATTAGAAACTTAGTATTTTGATCAAATTTATTTCTAAATTTATACAGTAAACCTATGGCAGGTGATACTGTAGACTTTAGATACTCTATATGCAGTGCAGTGTCCAAGGAAGATTACTTTGAAAATATAATCCCAAATATTTAATCTGAGTTTCTGAAGTAAAATATCATAATCAATTAGATCAAACGCTTTTGACAAATCATAAAAAACTACAGCTACACCCCTATACCCGTCATCCAACGACTTACATATGAAATTTTGCACATTAACTGTTGCCTCCTCTGTTCCACAACCTTTTCTAAAACCATATTGAAAATCATTTAACAAATTATTATCTTGGAAATATGTAAAGAGTTGTGTATGCAAAATATGTTCAAAAACATTTTCTATGGGCAATATTCTTATTCTTTAGTTAATTTTTTTTTTTTAGTTGCACTAAATTTGGCCAAACTTGGTTTACATTT